>BQNB010029934.1:6106-55329 GCA_026074375.1 Tanacetum coccineum
CCGGTGGCTCGACTTGAAGCAGTAGAGATGTTCATTGCTTATGTTGCTCATAAAAACTTCATCGTATTTTAAATGGACGTCAAAACAACATTTCTCAATGGGCCATTGAAAGAAGAAGTTTATGTCAGTCACCCAGATGGCTTTGTTGACCCAGACTTTCCAGACCATGTTTACAAATTGAAGAAAGCTCGGTACGGTCTCAAACAAGCTCCAAGAGCATGGTACGACAAGTTGTCCTCTTTCCTGATAGAACATCACTTCACGAAAGGTATTTTTGACCCGAATCTATTCACGAGACGCCATAGGGACGACATATTACTTGTTCAAGCATATGTCGATGACATCATTTTTGGATCTACAAACCCAGATTTTCAAACGTTTTGCAAACCTTATGAAAAATAACTTTGAGATGTTAATGATTGGTGAGTTGAAGTTCTTTCTTGGACTTTAAGTTCATCAATCTCCCCATGAAATCTTCATTAATCAATCACAATTTGCCTTAGAGCTTTTAAAGAACATGGGATGGATGGTTGTGACTCCATCCGCACACCAATGGCCACTACCAGACTAGATGCTGATTTACATGGCACTCCAACCGATCAGATGAAATATCGTAGCATGATTGGAGAGCTCATGTATCTCACAGCTAGTAGACCTGACATTGCTTTTGCCACCTTTGTATGTGCTCATTATCAGACACGACCCACACTCAAAAACCTTAAAGAGGTCAAACGGATCTTTTGATACCTAAAACAGACTTATAATATGGGTTTGTGGTATCCGAAGGATTCCGGCTTCGAACTAATTGCATATTTAGAAGCAGACCACGTAGATTGTCATGATGACTGTAAAAGCAAGTCAGAAAGCTTACAATTATTAGATGAAAAGTCGGTGAGCTGGAGTTCCAAAAAACAAGACTGTACTGTGATCTCAACTGTTGAAGCTGAGTATGTATCGTTATCCGCTTGCTGTGCCCAAGTCATCTGGATGCGGACACAACTTTTGGACTACGAATATAGATTCAACAAAATACCGATGTATTACGATTCAAAGAGCGCTATCACCATATCATGCAATCCAGTTTAGCACTCACGTACTAAGCATATCAACATCCGGTACCATTTTATTAAGGAACACGTTGAGAGAGGAATGGTTGAATTGTGCTTTGTCGGAACAGAATACCAACTCGCTGATCTATTCACCAAAGCTCTTTCAAAGGAAATATTTGAGTACTTAGTTCATCGGATTGGTATGCGATGTATGACTTCAACTGAGTTGGATCGTCTAGCAAAGCTATCTTCTTGAAAAGACCATACATCAAAACAATGTAAATAAATTTTTCAAAAACAAAATAAAAATTAGAAAACTTCAAAACATAAAAAGATTTCCTTGAAATTTGAAAAAATATAAAAACAAATACAAAAATACAAAAACATAATTTTTAAACAATCACATGTCTTCTTATTTCTATCAGATTCATGATTCGATTTTTCTCAAACACTCTTTGAATGTATAGACGAAATCATGATCTGAGGGGGAGTTATTCAAATAATAAATGTGTTGTCACCGCTAAAACATGTGTTTTGTAAATATTCCATTCACGTAAAAGATTATTTTACATCATTCTTTCTTCAAAAATCACAAGTCTTTAACTGAAATGAAAAACAATGAGCTCTCGAATAAAAGTGTTAATTTTACCAGTGATTTATTCTTAAGACGGGTGTTTATTCGAGGGGGAGTTATGAATTTTTGTGATTAACCGGACTTTGAAAACGAAAAAATCTATTTTTTGGACTATCCATGTAAAGGGATTACACTCCAAGGGGGAGTTTGTGAAAATTTGGCTTAAAACACATCCATAAAACAATGAGGGACTGAAATTGCAATGCTTTAAACTTTCAAACTCGATAAAACAAGTACAAGGACAAAAAATGCACTAAATGGAGAGTCGCATTGTCGGTATGACTTAGTCATCGCCGAATTTAGATGAGTATAAAAGGAAAAATTCATTTTTCATTATTTTTTCTTCTCTCATTTTCCATTTTCGATAAGGGTTTTTTATCAGTATTCGATAGAGCTTGATTCTCGGTTTTAAAAACGATTGCATTCAAATCCCTTAATCGAAAGTAAGCACAACATGAATCTTATCATTTTTATTTGATTATTCTTGATTTGAGATCATCGAAAATCATATTCGATAAAATTAGGGTTACCAAAATTTGGGGTTTTTCAAAATCGTTTGTTATCATATGTTCTTAGATGTATATAAATTTGTTTGATTGGGTTTAATTGTTGAACCATTCATCTTTGAACTGTGTTTGATCAAATTCGATGAGACTGACCATTTTCGATAACACCTCGTCATTTTTGATGAAATTGAAGATAGATAGGATTGAATCTAGATGTGATGATGGATGTTATAATCTTTGTTATGTGATCTTAAATGGTTTGCAATTGGTTCATCGTCATTTTTGGTATATTGAAATTTAAAGAACACCATTTTTGATGTTTATCATTTTCGATGACTAACTTTTCGACAATCAAGTTTGACAGAACAAACACAGAAAATGGGATTGGACTAACTTAGGATGAAAATAAATTAGAGTCTTGCCAAATTCGATGGTATAAAATGGTTAAAATTCATTTTCGATGGTCAACGGTCAAATTCGATGTTAGTGATACCAAAAATGTGATTGGGCTAAGTTTAGGCTAACTGTTGGAATTAATGGGCTTAATATGAGACTTAATATGCTTGGACTTAAAATGAGTTAAATGTTTATGTGGAATGACAAATATAGTTAAGAGACGATTTTCTATATGAGATTATCGTTATTCTTTCGAGAATTCGTTAGGGATTTAAGTTGTATCCGGTTCCAACCATATTTCTATTTATAGAAAGTGTTAGCAACTTGGTGACCATCCGATATCCAATATAAGAAATTGTTGGTCTTTAACTATGTTTTTCATTTGTTTATGCTTATAACTGCTCATATTTTGAATGATTTCATATGTGTGGGAGAACATGATTAAAGCTTGAATGTTTGTTGAACGAATCAGTATCTCATGTGGCTTAGTTATCATAATCACATAAGTTTTTCCAATGATTTCAAAAGAAAACAAAATCAAAATGCAAATGATTTAATGATTAATTCATATTGTGTCAAAATTCTTCTATATTCAATCGAGCTAAATGGTCTAAGTTACATCCGGTTTCCACCGTTTTCTAGAATCTGGAATGTGCTAGCAACTTAATGACCTAACGGTATAAGTCGTATCCGGTTTCGACCATTTTCTGAAAGATAGAATGTGGTAGTAGCTTAGTGACTATTCAAATGAATTATAAGAGAGTTTTTTCTATAGCTATATTATTCATTTCAAGAGTCTTTGAAAACTTAATCAAGTGATTTTTGATGAAATCTCGTTTTTTGTTAGAAAGTTATAAGTGTGGTGTCAAAATGGTACTCTTTCGTAACCAGGTTTTAAGAATATGAATGATAACTCTTATATTTTTTTTCAAAGCAGAGTCTTATTCAAAATCAGAGTTTATCCTCATTGATAAAGCGCATTTTATACATATTTTTATATGCATTATCTATGCTTTTATATATATTTATTGGTTAATTATAAGAACTTTCAATACTTGATACACTATATTTGCTATTATAGGTTCATAGCACGTGTCGTGGAAGGAAAAGGAAGAATACACGAAGATTTGGAGCTTAAACGAAGAAGTAAACTCAAGCTCTAGCTTCCCGACACCTGTCCACTGTTTTGTCCATAACTTGAGCATACGAACTCGGATTGAGTTGATTTAGGAGGCCACGCGACGGGAAAAAAATTATCTACAACTTTGATTTTTGGTCCAAAAGCTGAAAACGAACACAAGTACACCGTACTTGCCAATAAGTACAACGCACTTTTCATTGTTACTAAGTACGACGCACAAATAAGTTTGTGCGGCGCACTTTCTGTTTGATGCAGTTAATATGCCTATTTACTCATCAAAACCGATCATATACACCCCAACTTGGTCCCTAAGTGTTAGAAAACTATAAATACAAGCCATTTGTGCCAGGAGAAACACACATTATCATTGGAGACCTTGGAACAAGGTGTGAGAGCCCTAGGATCCAAGGATCCGAACGCCCCTTTATACCATCGTTCTACCACTATACCACCATCCTTAGCCACGAATCACCACTGATCTACCACCATTTCTAGACCTTAAACTCCACGTTTCCTGAACCGAAATACACTTTACCATAAGGGTTAGACGATTCACACCAAATCTTTAATTCCTTTGTTATTTTAAACCCGTTACCAAACACACCATTTGGCGACGTGTTGCTACATTTACAAAGGGTTCGTGACAGCCTCTCGGGTTATTTTAGGAGGTTCAAATATTGGTTGTTTGTGGGAGCAATTGGTTATTGGTTGGTACTTTGTTCTCATATGTTGGACATGTGATATGTAATATGGTATTTGGATGATTTTTCCATGACTTGTGAATATATATGCTTATGAATTTGATGTTATCTTTACTTGGATCATTGTCTATGTTTTGGTATATCATTGCAATTGAAATAGGCCGAAAGGGTTAATTGTCTTGATGTATTTTGAACCGTTTGTCTATGGCGTGTCAACATCATACTTGTGAGAATTGTGATAAACAACCCAAGTAGAATGATGTTTAAGACCCTTCCTTATGTTGACCGACCAGGTTGGGAGGAATTCATATGTATGCATATTTGATATAAACTATTCTTAATGCACTCGTGATGATGTAGTATATAGGCTGAAATGATTCTATGTTATCATTGGTAGATATGCTTGTTATTATGATTACCCATCATATATGACTTGTATGCTTTCTTTATATAAAGTCTTGCTCCATCTCTATGTATTATGTTATGTGGATCATGCCTTGTTTCTTGCTTTGCTTTACACACATTTTGGCTATTTATTCCGTGACAATTATTTAGCTTTGTTACTTGATAAACAATCTGTGAATTGCAACCAATTCTGTAGAACGACCTGGACTTACCTAATACTATATTACACTCGAATAGGGTATACTTGCCCGAATGTTGTGTTTTTAGTCAAAATTGGTATTTCTAGTGTCATTTAACCCTCTAAATCATGCAAATATGTTCAAAATACGTGCTTAATCGTTTCTTTTTGTATTTTTAGCACTTGAATGGCATTTGGAGGAAATACAAGTGATTTGGGCTCATTTTGGGAAGAAACGGATGAGATTACAAGTCTACACCAAAGTCGATGAAGAAAAAACATACACTTGTGGAGACGGCGTCAGGATTTCTAGTGACGCCGTCAGGATATGCAAGCGACGGCGTCAGGATTCTTGTGACGGCGTTAGAACGTAACCGACTTAAAGAAGCCCTAGAAGATTCGGCGTAGCGATGGCGTCACAGTTATAAAGTGACGTCGTCGCGATTGTTTTTCTATATATACAAATTCAGAATTAGGGTTTTAAGGGTGGAACTTGGGAGAATCCGTAGGGTATCTTAGGGAGTCGATTTTTATCAGCTTTTAGGTCATTTTTAGGGTTCTCAAACCCTCTTGTATCCACCAATTACTCCATGTTTTAATCAAGTGATGTTCTTTATCCTTTAATATTTCAATATGTCTTGTTGTTTGATTAATTATTGTTCTTCGCTTCTCTTTAACATGCTAGGCTAGATCTATTAGTGTTTATTTATGATTGCATGAAACTTAGTTTGTAGATCATTTAAATATTGCTTCTTGTTGATGGATGGCCGTGTTAGGCTCTAGAAAACTAGCTTCTTAATTGCTTGCGAAGACGTCTAAGGAAACGTGATTGTGCAGAAAGGATACCATCGGTAACAGTCTTCATACTACCTTACCCTTATATGGTTGATCACCTTTTAATTGTTTTAATAATGTACTCTTAGAGGCCTTGTAATAGTCTTCATACTACTTTACTTGTGCGTTGCCTTAACGGAATATAACATAGACGGCGGGTTCATGTAATTCGTTCATGAATTAGGAAATACTTACACATCGCATCACAAGGGTGACGGGCAATAGAATTAGGAGAAGCAAACTAAGGATTAATGTATGATTAAGTAAACACATTTATTTACCTGTACGAGTTTCCACCAAAGTAGTTTAGATTTAATTTGGTTTACGAGGCAGTCAGACCAGTGCGATGCATACGGGGTAAATGTAGTTGTTGTGTGTGCAATGTTTTATTGCACTGGTGTTTTGTAATGGCGATTGGGCATGTATTTGAAAGGTGACGAGTTTAATTTAGTTGTTTTGTGCACAATGTGTTGTTGCACTGGGCTTTTGAAATTGCGCTTGTGCATGTATTTGATAGGTGAGGCGTAGTGGTTAAGTAAGTAGGTATATAATAATGTGGAATTTAAGTTGAGTTATCGGTCGAATGCGTACGGTTGTTTGTAAAACTAATTTTAATCGGATGATTCTGTTTTTGAATGTAATATTTAATATGTTAGTTAGAATGACATTTTAGTTGGAAAACATGTCGGGTTGCATATAAATGTTGATGCCATATTGGTTTTGTAAGTTGAGGAAATGTACTACTTATGAGGCGTTTGCCGAAAATAAATTAGTGAGATCCCTAACATACACTTGGAATAAGCAACTTATGTAGTGTCACACATATTTGCATCTTCTAATGTCACTGTTAAACTTTACTAAACAAAGCTCAAAATAAAAGACAAAAACTAAACTTCTAAATACATCAGCTATATATACAGACATAACCTTGACTATCTTCGGTTTCAAGATGCTAGCCTTGATCTCTTTAGGTGGCAGAACCACACCCGCATTGTTGTACACATTGTCATAGACATACACGTCTTCTCCAGTTATATAACATTTTAGGGTTAATTACTTGAAAATGTATCTTACTTGTCATTTTTTGTTATTGTGTGTATTTAACTTTTTTTTTTCTTATTCAAATTTCGACCTTTGTGTGCATTTTTGACCATTTTACCCTTACTTTTTTCAAAATTCGAAGGGTAAAATGGTCATTTTACATGGCTAGAATAGTGACAAAATACACACAAAAGTCGAAATTTGAAAGTTCAGTACATACAATAAGAAAAAAAAAGTTCAATACACACAATAACAAAAAGTGACAAGTATGATACATTTTCAAGTAATTATCCCAACATTTTAACCTGCCTAAAGCTTGCAGAATTCTGAAAACTAACATATGTGCCTAAGTGCATCTGCAAAGTTTCTCAAAACATGCATTTTTAGTACTACTAAGCGGAAAATGCAGTTATATGATAGATGAGCAGACTTGAGCACATTTTTACATTGGTTGAATTTGGTTTTTTTTATAGAATACGTCATGTTGAGGTGGATGGATTGTAGCAAAAGTGTTGAATTGATTGTTGTGATAGATAGGTTTAAACGATTATTATCGATTATATATTTTGAACGTTGAAGTCACATTTTAGATGTTATGTGTTTACTTACTTTGATGTAAGTGTCTAGCCGGCTTTCTTCTTTTTCCCTTCGGTTATTTCATCTTGGAAAACTAATCTGTTCGTTGTTTTCTTGGTGATTTCTGTGGTCGTTTTTGGTATTGAAGTGGAGTCACTTGCGATGTATTCTGGTGGTGTTGATGCGGCTGTTGTAATAAATAAGCAATGTATGTTAATGACTTTAGATAGTTTGCGTTTTGTAAGTAGGAAGTGGGCTCAGAATTAACTATCTAACCTGGCGACTCCCTTTCCATTTGGTTCTGTGTGCCTGGTTTGTCCTAGATGTCGTCTGCGATGAAGTCTATTGCTCCTTTATTGGAAGATGGATAGTAAATCTGAAAGATGTTTTTTCCCTGCAAGTGTTTATAGTTTTGCTCGTATTTGATGGGGGTCTGGGTTTTGTGGTGATGTAACTAAGGTGTAGCAATTAATGTCGGTGACATCATCGCCGATTGGAGTGAAGAATGTAAGTTGTGTTGTGGCAGTGCCGCGTGTCACAAATGCTCTGAAGCTGCATATGCATGGATCAAGTGGTGATATGAGAATCTTTACTGAAAGAAGTTTTGTAATTTGTTGCAACGCTACCTGCAAGTTAGATTTGGTTGGGAGACATGTTCTCTGCACTCGAAAACTCCACCATCATTTTGACCTTTCTTGTGCACAAAGTACATAATGTATAGTACCTCTCTTTTCGTGTTCAGACTGGTTATAGTTCCCTCTAATGTAAACCGTACTCCTTGTGATGGTGAGAATGTGTTAGAGTATAAAAGTGGTTGTTTCCATTAGAGCATTTCAAATACAAAGCAATTAGAGACGTCAGATTAGGATAATGCGGCATAACAGTTGTGGCTTTCCAAAAAAACTTTATTTGTTTTAGTTTTTTTGTTTTTTTGTGGCTTAACGTAAGCGTGTGAAATCTGTCTAAACTCACCTTGTAAGTATCTGGGTTTTTTTCAAGCAGTACTGATAGAGGAATTCTGTTTCGAACTTTCTCTTGCTCTTTGTCTTCGATTCAATATCTATTAACTTCTAATGGCGGGTTCAAGTTATGTTTTTCTCTGTATCCACATCAATCATGTTAGAAATCTTTCCTTAATAATTCATCCAGACATACCCTTTGATTCTTTACATCAATACAGAAAGCCAGATTGCAGGCCAACATCTGTTCCATGACTTTGATCATGTCGGCCTATTTTCCACGGTTTCTATAACAAAATAGTCTGGAGGTAAAGCTCCATAGTAACAAAAACTTCAAGCTCACAGTCCATAATTACTTTTAAGACCTCTGCACATCTGTTAGCATTCAGATTACATTTCAATAAGTAGCAAGGACTGATGGTAGCATACAAAACTAACATAAGAGATTAGGAACCAAAAAGTAATATAAAGACCTAGTAGCATGTGGTCAAATGTGTATTAGAATATGTTGTAATGAGTGTTGTTTATGTTTGGATTTCTTACTCTGCTCAGTACTGTTCAAGTTATGGGATATTTGGGTTTAGGTAGTTGTGCGTTGCTAGTGTTGTGGATAGTTGCAAGTCCGCAACATCAACATTTATTATTCTAAAGGTGTCCTCTTTGTTGGTTTTGAGAAAGTTGTGAATTATTTTACATGCTAGATGAATACCTCTGTCTCTAAATTTTGTAACTCGGCAAGAGCTGTCTGCTATTATTATTACCGGTTTTTTGAGCAATTCAAGAGAGCTTTTGTTGAAGCTTCCGCACTCATGTTTTTCCAAAAGTAATGAATCTAAAAGTCACGAAATAACAATAATGCAAGAAAATACAACTATCAAAAGACAATAAGCATATGCAATATGTATCTGAAATATTATAAAGCACCCCATTACAAACAAAACACGAAACAAATCTGAACGCAAAAAAAACAATAAGCAAGCATTATATGTGAACAAAACATCACAAAAGATGCAGTAACAAACAAAAGATGGTATAAATTAGCATGGGAATTAAAAGCAACAAAAACATATAAATGAGACCAAAGGTACCTCAATTACAGATCCAAAAGGATCGCTTGTCACGTAAGAGAGATGCAAACTGCAAAAGGAACATATATATGTTAGCAGACGTGTTTGTATGGCCAAAGGCCTGACTTGTATTTGTATCTTGTGCTCATGATTAGGCCCAATGTGTAGTATATATATACATTGTATTGTACTCATTATACTCATTCAATAAACATGGTTTACATGGTATCAGGTCATTATCCAAGCCGATCCAAACCCTAAAATACAAAACAAACCCTAATCCCTCCACAACGTCTTAACAGTCGCCTTTACACCTTCATCACATCGATTTAACAGTCGATTATCAATCCATAATGACAAACAGCGAACACCCATCTCCACCCCCTACCCTCACCTTGGTTGAAAAACTTTATGCGGTTCATAACATCAACAGTCTCATTCCTGAGAAGCTGGATCTCGCTGAATCAAACTACTCCACATGGAGTTATTTTTTCAAAGGCCATTGTAGCAACTTCGGTGTCCTAAAGCACATCGAAGAACCTGTCACCGAGGCCTCGACGTCGACTCCACCAACGGACGAATGGATCACGGCTGATTCCATCGTCAAATCTTGGATCTTTCTCACCCTCTCTTCGACCCTTCGAAAGAGGTTGATTAAAGCAAATCCTAAAACGGCTAAAGCCGCTTGGGATGCCATTGAAACCATTTTCCAAGACAACAAACGCACCCGCACCATCTCCTTAAAAGGAGAATTACGGGTCATTCAAATGGGAGACCAAACTGCTGATGAATACTTTTCAAAGATCGAGGCTATCCTCACCCTTCTTACTGATTTAGGTTCGGATATGTCTGATGACGATGTAGTCACATACGCCATCAACGGCTTAAGTGACAAATATGGGAGTCTCGCTCAAATCATAGCACACAAGGATCCTTTCCCTGACTTGGCTACTGTTCGATCGATGGTGGCAACGGAGGAGCTGAGGCTTCGTTCTCGGTCTTCTGTACTCCCTACTGGCACTACTTCAAGTGCTCCTCAAGTGCTATTGGCTGAAGCATCAAGTCGTAATCAAACGGGATGGAACAATCGTGAACGGGACAACCGTACCACAACACGTGAGGTGTGTCGTAATTTTGGACGTGGCTTTTGTCGTTGGGGCGATGCTTGTCGTTTCCTTCATGACTCCTCTCGTTCCTCAGGTACTCCTCGCAACAGTAATAATTCTACAACTCATCGCACCACTCAGGGGACTTTACCTATGCATGCTGGATCTCAATCTGGTGGGTTGAATGTATCACAACAACAGCAGCTTCTACAACTCTTACAAGCCCAACAAACCATGTTGGCCCAATTTGGTTTCAATGGCTTATCAGGCCAATCTCGGCCCACAGCTCCACCAGGCTTCCAGTCTGGTCAACAGCCGGCCCAACAAGCCTTCAGCCCACAACAGCAGGCTCTTCTCTCGGGTACTGTACAAGGTTCGACTCCAGCAAATGGTCAAGCAACGCTTTTGCCTCAAGCGTTTAATACCATGACTCTTCGGGATCCAACAGATGCAAATTGGAACATGGATACTGGTGCGTCGTCTCATCTTAACTCTAATGCCACTAATTTAAGTACTCTTTTTAATTCTTGCATGTATCCATCTGTTCTTGTTGGTGACGGGAAATCCATTCCAGTCACCAACACGGGCCATAGCACTTTACCTACTCCTTACAGACCTCTTCACCTAAATAATGTACTCATAACACCCAACATTGTTAAAAACTTAATTTCGGTCAGACAGTTCGTTAGAGATAATAAATGTACCATTGAATTTGATGAGTTTGGTTTTTCTGTTAAGGATTACTGGACCCGTCAAATTCTACTCCGATGTGACAGCACGGGTGATCTCTATCCGGTCACATCTCTGTCATATCCTCAAGCTTTTTTGGTCGGTCAGCAGACGTGGCACCAACGACTGGGTCATCCTGGAAGTGAAGTGTTACGTCATTTAGTTTCTAATAATCTGATTTCTTGTAATAAGACTAAGTCCACTGTGCTTTGTCATGCTTGTCAGCTTGGCAAGCACGTGCGACTTCCTTTTTCGCTTTCTGAAACAGTTGTTAAGTCTCCTTTTGACATTATTCACTCAGATTTGTGGACTTCTCCACTTTCGAGTGTTTCAGGCATTAAATACTATGTTTTATTTTTAGATCATTTTTCGCATTACTTGTGGGTGTATCCTCTTCGTAATAAGTCTGATGCATTGTCTAAATTCATTCATTTCCGTGCTTTTGTTAAAAATCAGTTTCAGTGTGATATTAAATCCTTGCAATGTGATCATGGAGGTGAGTTTGACAACAATGCCTTACACCAATTATTTGCCACCAATGGTATTACCATTCGTTTCTCTTGTCCCAAAACATCTCAACAAAATGGCAAGTCGGAACGCATGATACGTACACCATTTTAACAACTCATCGTCCTATTATTTCAAGCACACCTTACCCCCTACTTGTTTGGTGTGAAGCCCTTCACATGGCCGCACATCTCTTAAACATTCTGCCATCCAATGTGATTAACAATGAGATTACGCCACATACCCGTCTTATAAGGACAACACCTAATTATGCAATCTTTCGTGTATTCGTGGTCTTTGCTTCCACATGTTCACACCTTCACAATCTCGAACCTGTGCTCCTCTCAATTTTATCTTGGCTACCCCACCAATCACCGTGGGTATCGGTGTCTTGACTTAAATACGGATAAAATCATTCTATCTCGTCACGTGACTTTTGATGAGACGGTTTTTCCGTATGGGTCTATGACTCCCGATGCCTCACCACCATACAATTTCACGGTGCATTAAAGATAAAGTACACTTACTATACATGTTAATTTGTAAGAAGAGTAGTCATTTTTACATACTTGAAAAACTAACAACTCAGTCCACAACTATAATTTACCTTGAAAAAAACAAAATCAAAGAATTAGATCTTTCATTATCACCTGAATTTAAAAGTTTTGTATTCATATAAACCAAATATGCAACATGTTAAACATCAAAAGAACCAAAAACATAAAAAGACAGAAAAGTTAAGCAACCTCGATCTTGCGTGATTTGTGTTCGAGTGTTGTGATTATTGCTTTGCATCATTTGCTTCAGCATGCTGTCATAAAATTATTACACCTTGATTTCTTTGGCCGGTGGATGTGATTGAGGTTAAGGAACCTTGATTTGTTTCAGCCGGTGGATTGATAACTGGCATTCAATAGTGAGGAGATGAAAAGAGCTATGTATGTGTCATGGAGACTTAAAAGGGTTGTCATTCTTTAATATCATCAAATTCCCATATGTATAAACTTTAAGAGAAATAGAAAACTTGGTTTTTGAGTCATTAATACAGCCGTATTAAATGTGAAAACTGTATTTTATATTATATGAGATATTGTTTAAGTACATATATTGTTTAAATGTGTTATTTATTATTTTAAACACAGAGCAAGGATATTGGAGCAAAGGTACGGGATTCCAAGTATTTATATAAAATTATTAAAGACACGAGAAAAGCCCGAAGACTCAAGCCCATTGGACCCAAGATTCTAGACGCAACAGTCCCAAAGACTAGCCCATATTTTATCTTACAACCCACTAAATAAATAAAGAAAATATGATGCCTATTAAGTCTTCCCTGGCCAACAACGTTTTCTTTTAAACATAGGCCCCTACCTATCACATCAAAACATTCGTCACCACATATCTACCTCACACAATCAAATTTGAATTTCACACACACGCACTCAAAGCTTCTCTTATACACTTCTTCTCATTCACATACCTTCTCGTGTTGGAAATTTAAATCACACACACTCTTCTCTTCTATCCTAACCCTTGATCATGGCAACTCACTCATCTAACTTACAACATCACTTCCTCATCTTTATCCTACATGTGATAAATCAAATTAGAATTTCAAATTTGAATCTCAAGCCAAAGGCACCCTACTCATTTTATATCTCACATGCTATAATTTGAATTCGAATTTCAGATTCTCCCCCAAAACATCCACACTCTTCACCAAGTTTAGCATATTCTTGAAAAATTCTCTATTACCCTGACTCACTTCTTAAACCATGTTAGTTCCTAACTATGCCATTTACTTTGGAGGAATACTAAATATACCCTTGTTCGATAGTTCTTTTCGACCACTTTGATATCGGACAAAAGACCCATAAATCTCTATTAAACACTTCACAAATGCTTTTATCAAATAGCTATTTGAGTTGGTTGACCTTGAGTGTAAAAATGATTGAAAGGTCATAGAGTGAAGTACAATTAGGGTATTTGTAAGTGCAGGTATTTAAAAAGCCAAAATTGACGCGCTGGCCACGCGCTGACGCGTGGGCAGCGCGCCACTCGAGAAGTGCTTTTACACTTTAGGGATTTTTGGCTTATAAATACCCACACTTGGCCTTTTTATTCCTCATCTCTTGCAGGCATTCTTTCCTATTTTTTCTCTTCTCCTATCCTCTATTTCTAACATGAAAGTATTCTAATCATCTCATCTTATCATTCTATTAAAGAAAACACATCTCTGGAAGAGAGCCACACAAGTACCTAATCCATAATTGTGTGTTTATTCCATGGTCTTTTTTCTTATACCCTTTCTATTAGAATTTAGTCTCTAGGCAAGGTTAGTGATTGATTCTTAAATCAACTTTTATATTCAATTTGGTTGTAAAGGAAGTCTTGTATCTTAGTGATTAAACATATATCATTAGGGATCTAGTTGGGGTTCGGTAAGCTTCCAATGGGAAGTTCTTAGTAGTCCTAGTCGATGTAATTGATCCTAGAGGTTAAGTCGAATCATGGGTTTTTATGGGTGGATAACGAGGGCGGAATGCCGTATGGAGTATCTCATCTTTGTGAGTGACAATCTTAGTTCATATCAGTGAGTGAATTGTAATACAGTTTATAGTCCACCATAAAGATATACTATGAATAGTATAGGTGTCGTGGATTCGCAACTGGACGTACGAAAAGATTAAACCCCTTTCCCAAACCAGTATATATCATGGTATCTCTCTCTTGCACTTTCTCTTTGTCTCTCTCTTTCTAAGGAACTAGTTAGAAATTTACCTAAACTTAAGTTCGATCAATATTTCTGTGATGCTTGTAAAATTAGAAAACAAGCTCACCCTAGTCACACAGCTAAGAATATAGTCTCAACGACTAGATGCTTAGAACTTCTACACATGTGTTAGAAATTCATTTATGAGATGACATTTACATTTTATGGAATTATCATAGTTTATCATAGCTCCATACGCATGGACTAGAATAAGCATTATTGTAAACTTAGCATATGTATGGGCTATATATACCCCTCTATGGCTTCCATGGAGGGGTGAGACTCTTGTAACTTTCCACACATTTATATATTTCACTTTCTTTTACTACTCTCTCTCTCTAGATATGGCTCTCTCTTGGTTCGAGTCTCCCTGACCCCCGGATCACAATTTAATGCATTCTTTACATTTGGTATCAAGAGCTAACTAGGTTTGATCTTATGTCCAAATAGTCACTTTGTTTTTATAGTCTAAATTTGTCACATATGTTCCATGTTTCATACTTTGTCCATGTCGAATACCTTTACAAAAAATCTAGTCATAGTTTATAACTGTCATTACTTTCTTAAACATTTTTGGGGTCCAACAATACTATAACAGTATAAATAGATTTTATAACAGTTTCAAGAGGTGTTTGTTTCAATCTTAATTCAAAAACAAAACTTTCACAAAACTCCTTTTGGGTATCTTAGTTTCTGCGGTTTAAAAGTATCTCAAATCTTGCGGTTTAGAATGAAGCAATTTAACCGGGAAAGATTCTTGCAGTTTACCTTGTCTAACCTGTTGGGTATTTTTTTTCTTAGCCCATGAGGATTAATAGCCCAACACATTGAGGCCCATCTTGGGTCTATTTAAGGACTCTTATTATTGTGGTTAGCATTAAGATGTGTGAAGAGTTGTGAGGAGAAGAAAATAACAAAAAAGAAAGAGATTTTTGGAGTAAGATATCACCCAAACCCAACTGCAGTGTTTTTCCGATCACCGGAGATTGCACCGTCGGATCGTCACAATTTTCGGACTGTAGCTTCCTGAAATCGAGAGGAAGGTTCTGACCATTGGGATTTTGATTTTGAGGCCTGGAAGTCTGTTTTCATACTTGGGCAGATTGCATCTTATTTAGTGATATTCTTCCTTTTTTTTCTTTAATTGTTGCCATATATCTTGATGCTTGATTCCAAGATTATGATGTTTGTTGTATACCTCTAGTGTTATCTAGAGAAGACCTTGTGTACCTCTCCTCGTTGATAGTGAATTTAAGCGGCACTTGGTGTCCCGTGGTTTTTACCCGTTTTGGGGCTTTCCACGCTAAAAATTTGGTGTTCTTGCTGTGTGTTTGATTAAATTTTTTATCTGCTATTTTGGGGCTGATTTGAGATTGTTAGGGGCTGATTAGAGTTGTTTTTATTTTTCCCTATTTGTTTGCATCCTCATAGGTTCATACGGTTTTAGGTAAGTGCTGTCAAACGAAGGTTTTGCTTCCGCAATTGTGTTTATACCGTTGTGACCCATTGTTCTTACCTGTCAAATTGGTATCAAGAGCTTGGTTCTTAGTTTGGGGACTTAACCTGTTTGAACGATTGAAGCTAATACAAGTAGGATGGTTAGTTTGAATGGTTCTAATTATCATGTTTGAAAAGGAAAAATGGAGGACCTTCTTTATGTTAAAGACTACTACTTGCCTGTATTTACTATTGAGAAACCTGAGAACAAAACAGATGCAGAATGGACTATTTTGCATAAACAGGTTTGTGGGTATATTAGGCAATAGGTTGATGATAATGTTTTGAACCATATTTGTGAGGAGACACATGCTCGTACTCTTTGGAACAAACTTGAACAGTTATATGCTCGAAAAACTGGAAATAACAAGTTGTTCTTAATAAGCAAATGATGAGATTAAAGTACACTGATGGGTCTCTTATTACTGATCAATTAAATGCCTTTCAGGGTATTATAAATCAGCTTGCAGGTGGGTATCAAGTTTGAAGATGAGATTCAAGGCTTGTGGCTTCTTGGTACTTTACTGGATACTTGGGAGACTTTTAGGACACCTTTATCCAACTCTGCACCAGATGGTGTTATCACCATGGAATTGGCTAAAGGCAGTATTCTGAATGAAGAAACGAGAAGAAAGTCACAGGGTTCTTCTTCACAGTCAGATGTCTTGGTCACAGAAAGGCGGGGGAGAAGTCAAAGCTGAGGCCCGAGTAACAGAGGTAATCATGGTAGTAGTTTCAGCAAAGGAAAATTTGCTGATATTGAATGTTATCATTGTCATAAAAAGGGGCACACGATGAAGTTTTGTAGACATTTGAAAAAAAGAAAACAAGAAGAAAAACTATAACAACTAGAAGAACAAACACAAGAAAGAGGATGATAGTGATGACAATACTAAAATAAATACCACCACAGATGAGTTCTTTGTTTGTTATGATTATGATATGGTCAACCTTGCTAATGATGATTTGAGTTGGATTCTTGACAGTGGTGTTATGTGCCATGTTGCAACACGAAAAGATTATTATTCATCTTAGACACCAGGTGACTTCGGTGTTGTTAGGATGGGTAATACTGGGCTATCAAGGATTGCTAGCATTGGAGATATTTGCTTGAAGTTTGACACGGGGATGGAATTGGTTTTGCATAATGTAAAACATGTCCCAGATATGAGACTTAATATTATCTCAACAGGTCTTCTTAATGAAGATGGCTACCACAACAGTTGTGGTAATGGTTTGTGGAAAGTAACACCTGGATCCTTGATTATGGCAAGAGGAAAAAGGGAATCCAAGTTATACATGACTCATCCAAAGATATCCAAAAGCATTGTCAATGCTGTAGATAATGATGATATGACCGAGTTATAGCATAAGAGACTTGGTTACATGAGTGAAAAGGGGATGTCTATTCTTTCTAAGAAGAATGTGTTATCTGGTGTGCATGATATCAACTTGAAAAGGTGTTCTCACTGTTTGGCAGGAAAGCAAACTAGACTTGCTTTTAAGAGTCGTTATCCTTTTAGAATGGAGAACATACTTGATCTGGTACTTCCGATGTTTGTGGTCCCATGAAGACTAAAACACTTGGTGGGTGTTCATATTTTGTCACTTTCATCGATGATCACTCAAGAAAGGTTTGGTTATATACTTTAAAGACTAAAGATCAAGTATTAGATGTGTTTAAGCAGTTTCATGCTTTAGTTGAGAGGCGGACAATGAAGAAACTTAAATGTATTCGAACTGACAATGGAGCTGAATACATTGGCCCCTTTGATGCTTATTGTAGAGAGCATGGAATTCAGCATCAAAAGACTCCACCGAAGACACCACGGTTAAATGGTTTAGCAGAGCGGATGAATAGGAATTTGGTTAAGAGAGTCAGATGCTTGCTTTCACATGCAGGGTTCCTGCTTCTTTTTAGGGTGAGGCTTTGAATACGGCGGTACATGTTATTAATCTAACCCATTGTGTTCCTTTCCGTTTTGATGTTCCTGACAGGGTTTGGAGCGGCAAAGATGTTTCATACCATCATTTACGAGTTTTTGGATGCAAGGCATATGTACATATTCCCAAAGATGAAAGATCAAAGCTTGATGTGAAGGGTAAGTCATGTATGTTCCTCGGGTATGGTCAAGATGAATTTGGGTACAAGTTGTATGATCTAGTTTAAAGGAAACTCGTTCGTTGCCGAGATGTAGTGTTTGAGGAAGATCTAACTTTGAAAGATGTTGAGAAGGCTGAGAGGGAGACAATTCCTCAACATAATGATGATCTTATTGACTTGGATCCGGTTCCTCCTAAATATTTTGACTCACAATTTGGAGATGATATTTAGAATGATGAAGAACATGATGAAGAACAAGGTGCTGATGATGTTGATGCTCAAGTGCAACCAAACTTAGATGAAGACGTTCATCCTGAGTTACTAGTACCTGATATGCCACCATTCCTTCTGCTTAGGCGGTCTACTAGAGATCATCATCCTTCCACACGCTATTCTGCACATGAATATGTTTTACTTACTGATGGGGGAGAGCCCGAGTGTTATGCAAAAACTATGGAAGATGAACACAAAAAAGAATGGTTTGAAGCCATGGAAGACGAGATGAATTCCTTGCATGAGAACAATACCTTTGAGTTGGTGAAGCTGTCTAAGGGCAAGAGAGCTTTGAAAAACAAATAGGTTTACAAATTGAAGACCGGAGAACATACTTCTAGACTGAGGTACAAGGCCAGATTGGTGGTTAAAGGTTTCAGTCAGAAAAGAGGTATTGATTTTGATGAGATTTTCTCTCCGGTTGTGAAGATGGGATCAATTCGAGTTGTTCTTGGTTTGGCGGCTAGCCTCGATCTTGAGGTGGAGCAAATGGATGTCAAGACAGTTTTTCTTCATGGTGATCTGGATAAAGAAATCTACATGGAGCAACCTGAAGGTTTTCAGGTTAAGGGGAAAGAAGGCTACGTGTGTAGACTTCAGAAAAGTTTATACGGGTTGAAGCAAGCACCGAGACAGTGGTAAAAGAAATTTGAGTCGGTCATAGGGAAGCAAGGCTACCGAAAGACTTCTTCAGATCACTGTGTTTTGTTTCAGAAGTTTGGTGATGATGACTTTATCATCTTGTTGCTATACGTTGATGATATGCTGATTGTTGGCAAGAACATTAGAAGAATTGCCCAATTGAAGCGAGAGTTGAGCAAATCTTTTTCTATGAAAGACTTGGGGCTAGCAAAACAGATCATTGGCATTCGGATTTTCTGTGATAGAGGTGCCAAGAAGTTGCGTATATCACAAGAGCAATATATTGAGAAGGTGTTATGCAGGTTCAACATGGATAAAGCTAAAGTGGTTAGTTCCCCTCTTACTACTAACTTTAAGCTAACTGATAAAGATTGCCCCTCTTCCAAGAAGAATGCATTGTCAGCTAAGGAAGGAGCAAACACATTCACACGAAGTACCACTTTATTAGAGAATGCGTTGAAAAAGAAGACATACAAGTCGAATTCATAAATGGAGAATACCAGAAATCGGACATACTTACAAAAGCACTCTCGAAGATCAAATTCTTAACCATGAGACTACTCATCGAATTAAAAGACCTACGTCACAGCGTTTGTGATTAAGGGGGAGAATATTGAGCCGAAACCCATCCAACCGGGAAATCACAAACCCACCAACAATGGCAGTTATAAAGTGACGGTTACAAAGACAGTTACATAACTGTTTTTCAGTTATTTTACCAAGGGACGCGTTTTTCACTCGCACCCTTTCATGTAATATAAATAAGCAACGATTGTAAACATTCAATGATGATGACAGATTCAGATTTATAAAACTTTACATTTTGGTATATTTTGATTCAAATTAGATTTTTCGATCCAACATTTGGCATCAGAGCTTTTGGTTGATTAAACCAAATCATCATATACCGTTGTCAAGAATTTACTGTGTTCCTGTTTCGAATCAAAGAACAAACCGCACCAAATTTTTTCCAGAAAACAGTTTGCAATTCAAACAAACACAATCAAGAAAATCACTTCTGTGTTTATCAAATCTTTGTAAAAAAAAGGAGACCCCAACAATTGCTACCAAGTGAATAATCACTGGCAACAAAGGGTTTCATCCCTGCAAACTTATCAAGAACAATAATCGGAAAAATATAACCCCGAAAATCAAAGGGTTAGGCACCATTCTACTCCCAGATTCGAAACAAAAAAATTATAACCACATAAATTGGATAACAAAGTCATCACAAAACGGACGAAGATCAAAACATCAAAAAAACACAATGAAACAAAAGAACTACATGATTCAAAAAAGTGTCAAAATGAACAAATTCGGAGTAACATGAAAGAAGTTGCGATAAAAAGACTGATTTTTGTAGATAAATGTAAACTTACCTACATATACGGCTATACCTGCATATTAAAGGGTGTTTGGATGTGCATTCTAAAGTGACTATCTAGTGTTTGGTTAACCCTACAGCAGTTTATGGATATCTTATGATTTAGCTCTCAGATAATATTTGAATTTTATAATAGCTTCAACTAGATTGACATTCAAAGCTAGAGTGAAATTAGGGATGAGCAAAAGAACCAAAGAACCAGATCGGAACCAAGAACCAAACTGGAACCGATAAGAACCAAACCGGAACCATAACCATCGGTTCCGGTTCCGGTTCTTGATTTTGAGATTTTTTCCGTTCTTGGTTCGGTTCGGTTCGATTCCACCGGTTCTCGGTTCCTGAACCAAATATCCAATTATTCTAAAATTAGGTAATAATTTCCCATACTTCAATTATACGCTCCAATATTCCAATTTCATAAAAAAAAACAAGGGCCTACTTTATAAACACAACCAAACACCTTAAACCCTAACCTTTAATCTATTAAAATCATTATCAAAACAATGGAGGTAAGTTTTATTTTTTATTTTTATTTGCATTCTGTGCATCAGATCTAACAGTCCTAATTCTTTTCATTGTATAATGATTTTATGTATTTCGCGGTTTTGTTAGATCCAACTAAGAAGTGTCACTTACTTGCTCATGGTTTTAGAGAAATTATTAGTTATGATATATCTAAAGAAAAACCTATGAGCAATAAAGAAACTTAGCAAGTGAGATATGGTTGAAGATGTTAAGACTAAAATGGGAGAGTTATTTAGAAGGTATAAAGAAAGGTTTGATTTTCTATCGTCAAATTCGAGTATGGGTGAGCACATGGAATCCGAAGTCACATCCCCTAATAATAGAGATAATGACTTCTTAAATGATTATTATAATGTTGATACTACTAGCTCTTATGAAACCGAAACAGAGTTAGATAGATACCTTAGAGAGCCGAAGATTGAATTACGTAAAGGTCAGAGCCTTGACATTCTCCAATGATGGAAAGTAAATGGTCATCGCTTTCCTATTGTTTCAAAAATGGCTAGAGATAACAACAATTTATTTTATATGAATGTTACATTGTTATACCTTTTACTTACATATTAGTGTAATTTGTAATAGTTTTGTGATTTTGTGGTATATATATTTTTGTGATAGATATCTTGGCAATTCAAATTTCAACTGTGGCATCTGAAGCGGCGTTATAACGGGTGGAACGTGTATTAACCCTATAAACTCGCATGTCAACGACGATTGTGAAGCTTTGATTTTGCACCAAGATATGGGTGAGAAAGTCGAGAACGCAAATTAATTGGGATGATGTTGAAGATCTTATTAAAGACGATGAGATTGTGAAAGATATGGAAGAACAATTAGAGAAACTAACCGAAAGAGATAAAGCAAAACAAACGGGGGAAATATAAACGTTTCTAGTTATTTTGTTGGACAAAGTTTGAAGTTATTTTATTTTGTTTTTCAGATTGTTATGCAATTATTGAACTTGTGTAAGTTGTAACTATAGAATGGTTGTTTATTTTAACTTATGCATTAGTTGTTAAATGATATTGCTTTTAGCAAAAATGGTTGCAAATGCTTTAAAAATATATTTTTTTGCTTTTTATTGGCTTAATTCATTAGTGCATGAGATTTTTTTCTTATAGATATCGGTTCCTATCCGGGTAAAACCGGTGGAACCGAACATTATTTGTATACCATTATCTGTCGCATAATCACTTTCAATACACACATGCAAACACCCCTTACTTAACTACAATCTAAATCAGATTTCTTAAGTTGCACTATGTGATTCAAAACGCACATCCTACCATCCTTTAAGTACCATTCCACAATGGTGAGTAACTATAATTCTTAAGTTTGTGAGAGGGCTTAGTTACCACTCACCACTAGGCTTCCAAACACGTTGATCAGCACAAGGCTGCCAGGTTGCAGCAACAGCATCATATGTTTCCAACCACAGATCTTTAGGCTCGGTGGACTTATATTGATTCTATATATCAAAAACCACCACTGTAAGCAACAAAATATAACAACCATTTCTAAACAAAATTTCAAAGTACGATCAATTTACCTCCGCCATGAGCAGTTTTATACAACAACCTTGCATAGGCCGTTTTATGCGACTTCTTCCCTTTAGCAATCTTTCTCAACTCTTCCCGAAACTTATCAAAATAATGTCTCAATGACCCGCTTTCACAAATAAAACGAGCATAACATCTCAAAAAAGCCTATACTTTACACACCTTTCATTTTAAACATATTAATAGCAATATGCATAGAGGTAGGTTACCGAACTTCGAGTTTTTGTTCACTTAACTTACAGAAACTTAAAAAAATTGACATCCTTTACAAAAAGTTAGTGTTAAATCAAGTGATCTGAACACATAAATTAGTGTAAGTTGAGTAACATAAGCATCATGTTTAATAAGTTTAGTGATCAGTTTAGTGCCCATAGTGGGTTGCATACCACGCGTGAACATCAATTTTAACTAGGGTTGAGCATCATAGAACGCGGACCAACCGAACCGAACATATTTTGGTCTGATCCTCAGTCCACCCTTTTCCTCATTTTCCTCAGTCCGGTCTGGTTCGGTCTTATGCACAACCGGCTATTACGCTCTGGTGGACCAGACAGGACTGATGAATCGAACAGTTCGGTCAGGTCCTCGGTCCGGAGTTTAGACCAAATCGGTTTTTGATCTGGTCCGGTTTTCGGGTCATGACTACTCCTACGTTTAACGCGTGAACCACCATTAACAATGATGTTGAATTGTCACTCGAATTAAAAAAAATTGATGATGTCCATGTCGAAGATGATGATGATTAGGATGATTCCAACGATAACGATGTAGAAGATTCATGGGATGATGTTTTTCCGTGCGACTATCATGGGAATTCCAAGCATGTTTTCTAAAAGATATTTCATGAAATCATTTTCTTCCACTGTTTCAATATAAGTTTGAATCGGGTTTAATGTTTTTACTATTGTTTTCTTACATTAGTCTCATCTCATCGCAACCTGTTATTTCAATCTTATTTTTTATTCTCGTTCATCTTGAGATTGAATCTTATGATTACGATATGATTAATGATGATGACGATGATGATCGATGCATGCTCAATGCATAATTTACGATGCATGATCGACGATGTTTAATATGTGGTTAATGATTGATGCATAATCTAAGATGCGTGACCAATGATATACATGCATCAATGCATAATCGATGAGCGACGATCCTTCTATCTCATTTTATTTCTAAGTTCTAACCATCATTCCGACTACTCTCTTTCAACGACCTCCACCATCAACGTTATCGACCACCGTCACTATTACCATCACCGGCCACCGTCACTATCACCAGCCACCGTCACTGGTCACTATCACCGTATTCAGCGTCAGAATTAACATATAAGGGATGAAACCCTATATTCGTTAAATCTATTAAATTTAATGGTTTCACTCTTGTTCGAGCAACAAATCGATCGATTCGTGATTACTTCAGTTTAGAACTTGAGGTAATTTTTGCTTAACTTGTTATTGTGCTTGTAGGTATTAAACTGCCATTAATATTTATGAAGTAGTTATTTTGGTTTCATCAATCATAGTCTCTTTGATGTGATTCTAATCATTTGAAGCTTGGAATATGTGATCGAGAAGTGTTTCTCTCTTTGTTTTGATTTTGTACTGTTATACTTTCATGTGCAGTTAAAGTGTTTGATAAAATGTCTGAATGAAGTTTATTAGTTTAACTGGTTGCAACTTACAATTCTGTTATCGCAAGCTCACATTTTTCTGCAAAACACAACAATTGTACGATTTTTCACTTCCATAACATATCATGATAATAGGAATCTTACTTGTCGATGAGTTAGTTGACGAAAAGTTCATAAGCATACATAGTTTATCTAGCTAATTAAGAAGATAAAAACGAGACTCAGACATGAATTTATGGTGGTTCGGCTATTGATAGTGGTCATTTGGTTTAGAATCATCGGTTTATGTTGGATTTTTATAATGTGGGATTAGCATTTTGTAACCGTTTACTTTCCTGTTCCATTTAGGATCTACTCCTTGATCCAACTTTTGTGAACCGTATATGCATAAAAAGGCGTAGAGTTCATGGTGAGATGGTCCATTATGCAATTTTTTTTAAACTAATTGGTATGTGCGCTTTCTACGGAATCTGATAATCATGAGTAGATGCTAGCTAGCAAATCATGTCGTTGCCCTGACATCACCTACTAATATGTACATTTCCATGCGGATCGATCCTAATATTAGTGGTGTGAGAGGAAGATAGAGATGTGTATTCTCATTCTTAGGTGATGTAATTACATCAATGTATTTACTTTGTGTGTAATAGGCCTGAACCCGAGCTCATGTTGAGGTAAACTCTCTAAAATCAATCCATTTCTCTAAGTGAGGTAATTGTATGGAAGAAAGTAAATCTCGATATTGACTTGTAGTTCTCTTATGTGTGCTTGTAATTGTAACAACCAACACCTTTTTTAGAAAGGCCAACACATTAGGCTAAAAGGTTAGCTAAGAAATCGTTGACAAGGTATGTTTCACTGATGTTATTCTATTTTACACCAGAACTTCGATGAAGTTCTTATCATGTTGAGCTCATGTGCAATGTTATTTTAGGGAATACACATATGTTGGATTAAGTCCTTTTGAGTTTTATAGTTGTAAGTGATAAATGCATCCGTTTTTTATATAGATGGTCCTATCTCCAGAATGATTTTTGTAGAAATGAAACATGTTCAAGCTTTTCCGGTGGATATGTCTTTCGTGCTCAATTTGAAGATGGAAAGGTATATAATATGTTCTTCTGTTTCACTCTTATGTGACGGGATTAATAGTATGACCATTGGATTATATGGCATTGTCGGTTGTTGCTGTTAAAAAAACTAAAGCCATCTGTGCTTTTTTTATTATTCAGGAATTCTTACTCGACGACCACTTGTTTTGCAACTTCATAACATAGACAACAAATAATACGTAGAGTTTCTCCACCTTCCATCAAATGGCAACCTCGTTGACCAAGGAAACCTAGAGGTATATTCCTTTTGGTTAATACTTGTTAAAGAGATCATTCGGGTGTTGATTCATTTCTGCTGTTCCAGTGTCTCATTAAATCTTCTGATGACCTTTTCTAATTATCGATAATCTTCATTTTTTATTTTTAGTAGATGCACAAGTTCTATACTGTAACGGTATGGTTAAGATTTGATCACCCTTGATATTATATAGTTAGATTCTCTTTTGGAATCAATTAAGATTATTTTTATTTTATTTTGCAGGTGTATGAAAAGGAAGCTGAAGTTGTGCGCATGTACAAAACATTATTGGGAAGTGAAGGATTCCGTAAGGTAGACAGAAATATAAAATATTTTTAAATGCATAATATATTTGTGGGGATTATATATGGACATGTTTAGGTTTGTTATTTCAGGGTACTGATTTGTACTTCCAAAGGCACGAAGGGAAAGCTGTAACGTGCGAAGATTTCTTTGCTGCTATGTGAGATGCTAATGATGCAGATTTTGCTAATATCCTGGTATGTGACCGACTTTCTTAATTTTGAAGTACGCTGTAGGACTGATTAGTTGACTAGTGACTTCAAGTTAACTCATTATTATTGGGTGGAAATATAAATGAACTTATTAAATCTTCCTATATACTCATAAATCTAATTTAAATAAGTTGCACTATTGTTGGTTCATTTTACCCATGTGTCGATTTGGGATATGCTTATTTCTTACTGGTCAAATGGTTTGCATCCTCCTACAATCATGGTGGAGGAGAAATTGCTTATCTTAGTTAAGTGTTTTTTTTCTTTCTGTAATAACTTAGGAGAGAAACATAGCATGCAAGCGTAGGTTAACTTGGTTGTAGGTGTAGAGTGCTGGTTACAAGCATTTCTCAGAAGCACTCAAGGATGTTTAGATCCTTTTGTCGCTGAATTAGGACATTCGGATCATGTATACAAAACTAATAGGGAACTAGAAGAAGTTAGTAAGAGATTTGTATATTATTAAATGTGTGCATAATAGTTTTATACCAAATGTCTCTACCCACTATTGATTTATCTTAGGGCATGCTATCTAATCATCATTGCAGCAAGTGAGTAAAGTACTTTTATACATAGAGTCTATATAAAACAGGGGCGTGAACCTAATAATCTACGCATGTATCTTGATGATTTTGTAAGAATGTTATACGGAGTATATTTGCGAACAGTTTGTTACTCCATGGATCATATCTGCTTGATCTTATATGCACACATTTAGTTTACTGTTGAAATATCGACATTCTCACTGATAGTGGTAGTATTTGTCTTTTTGCATTTAAAAGGGTTTTTTGGAAGAAAAGGTTGAAAGTGGTATGATAGTCTATTGATGGTCGTGAAAGCATTAGTAATGAATTTGAATCTTTGCATTCTTTGATTTCTAATTGGTATGTTAAATTAATTTTAAAGAACTTATACCGCATCATCTATCTTGTTGACTTTTGACTTTTCAGTGGCAACTATGATTTTATATTAACTGGGATCACGAGAACATGCTACATTTGAATTATCAAATCCAGCAATGAGAAATAATGTAAGTGCCCTGCCCAAACCTAATAAAATAAATGCAAAGTTGGTACTTATCTGAATTTTTCAAAATGAAAAAAAGGTGAAAAAACAAATGGGTCGACCCAACTTAGCATGTTTGAATTGTTATTAATAGTAGCCCTTTTTCGTGAAACATAAGCTGTTTTATAAACGCAATCGCAAACACCCCGGAAATGTAATATAAGCTCTTTGTTATGCCAGATGAATGTTTTTTGATTCTTAAAAGAAACTGTCTTTGAGTATGAGGTTGTTAGTTGTTTTATATATATTGTTTGATGCAGGTGTGCAGCCAATTGGGGTCTGCGTTTTGGGTGGAAAGTGGTCTCCATGTTTCTAATGTTCCTGTTACGCATCTTGGTTTCAAAGGAACATTGTCGAGGGCAAAGAGTCGAGAATAGGCAAGCAGCCAATTGAGGTACCGTCAAATGTGGTGATCACATTAGAAGGTCAAGATATGAAGGTGGAAGGTACCTTAGGTGAACTCGCGGTGTCCTATTCACATAAGATGATGATTGATATGTAGGACGCCGTTCTTAGTGTCTGTAAGGCAGTCAAAACCAGAACGGCCAACCAGATGCATGGGCTAATCAGGTACCAATCTTGCATCTTTTATATTTTTTTTGTTTAATACATACATTCAGTCTCAAAATTTCATCATTTTAAGTAGCACTTAATTGAATATAATGTTTGTTGATTTCAAATGTGTTATAATTGCTTATGAGTAACTTCGATGGAAGGTTTTGAACTACAATTTATAGCTTCACATAGGTGTAAACAAAAGTAGAAAATTGGTCGGTCAGGTGGGTTGAGTAATGGGTCAAATTGAATGAAAGATTGATTAATGTCAAAATTGTTCTGGTTAAACTCTTTTTGTCCCTATTCTTTATATCTGTATACTAGATGTGTCATAAAATAGTATAAAAACAATGTAGTTATGCTAGTAATCTTATTTTTTAAATGAACCGAAGTAAGGGGTTTATGCATTTGAATAGTTGACTCGTGTCCAGTTTAGCTAATTCACAAATTTTACTTGTTTGACCCATTCAAGTTAAAATATAGCCCAAACCTATAAATGGGTTGAATTATTCAACCTGTAGAACTAATTGTTCTAAAGTTTGTTCATATGTTATTTCCCTTTTTAATGTTTTTACTTTTATTATGTAACAGGGAAATGAGTAGATCCAACTGAAACGGAGGCGGCTGATTTTTTTATACGTGTTGATGTTGTAATAGTTTTATTCTGATACAAACTCCACTTGAGAATCATTTTTCAATGTTATTATCAAATGTCAACAATTTGTATGCTAAGGAATGAGATTGCTCTGTTTATATTATTTGCTCTACAGATTTTATATTATCAAAATATTAATATTATTATTGAAATATATACATAATTAGAAAAACAGAAACCCAAATCATTTAGTAAGACTTTTGCTGTCTGATACTTCAGTGGATAAAACGTTTTCAATGGACTTGGCAAAACATTTTTTATACCATATGCTAACACCCATACTGCTGACACTTTGTAGAAGATCCTTAAAAGTTTATGAATCTATATTGCTCACCCTTTGCTCACTGAAGTTAGTGTAACCATAGAGTGATGGCTTCAGTACTTACTCTTTTTTCATCTGTAGGAGTAGCCCAAAATGCTTTTAGTTACTGTTTTATAAACTTTTAACGAATGTTTGTCTAGTCACCAAATGTCATTTATCTTGTAGTGTTGGTAATCATGGTTTTCAACCATTTAGCCGACTAATCCACGGGGTTTGAAACCATCGTCACACAAACTCAAACCAGGTAAAACCCTCTCTTTTTAGGAGGTTGGCGTGGCCGCAACAAGGTTGTTTGCACCTAGCAGGAATTAAACTTGAGACCTCATACATTTTAGAGTGATAGCCACAACTTCTTTTGCTAGTAGGCCACCTTTGAGTGTTTAATTTTCGTGTATTTTGTTCCCACTAGTTTAGTAATCTTAACCAAGTAACTAACTAACTAGTGATGCGCGCATAACTTTGAGCATTTGGTGGTTGGACATTTTAAAAACTGCCCACTTGATATCTTATTGGCCTGTAAACCTTGTGCGGAATCCGATGTGCAAGAAAAGAAGGGTAGCTGCTCGAATCAATATTCTAGAATGATGTTGCAGCATTCATCAAGCCACTTGTGGATGCATTTTAACGAGAAAGTCCGAGTACATGAAGCTCTGAATTCCTTCTTTTAAGCAAAAAGAAAAATCATGCACCTGAATGCAATATCACTATTATTAATCAATAACACTAAATATGATCTATGCAAGATTTGTATATTGATTTAGAGTACATTATGATTTTGATTAGGGTTTTAATTAATATATTATTTTTTATTTAAATAATATAAAATTAAAAATTTTATAATTGTTTATCATAAAAATGAAAAGGAAATAAAAAGAGTTGGAATGTGTAATGGATAAAAACAAGACCCACTTGTTTAATGAAAAGGACATGCAAAAACATGTCTTTTGTGTAATTTGCTCATCGATTGTACAAACCAAATATTTAACGAAATGTTTTAAAACCCAAGTTGACCCAATCGAATGAATCGTGAATTGGCTCGGAGACTCTGCCAGATGTGATCGGGTTTTTTCTTGTTTGAGACCCGAATTAAACGATTGGTTTTTCGTTGACCCAGTTTGTTAAACCCGGACGGGTAATGATTTTTTTTTTAAATCTAACAAAACTTTTTTTTAACATAAATCTTTTTAAGTTCAATTGACAAGAAATGGTGATGACTAATATTAGTTAAAATAAAGTTATTGTCTTATTATATACTATATTATAACTTAAAATATAAAGTTAATTGTTTTTGTAAATATTTCTTATAATTTTATAGACATACAACCTAAAAGTTAAAACTTAAAAGTAGAGAAATAATAACTTTCATAGTTTTAATTTAATATAAGATAAATTTTGAGATTATATAATATTATATACTAAAACACGATAAAAGTATATATATATACCTATAGACACGGTTTGACCCGGTAATTCAATCGGTGACCCGATGAATCAGCTACTAAACCGAATCAATCGAAAAACCGGGCTTTAAATTAAAACATTGGGCTTTAAATTAAAACATTAAATTTAATGTTCATCCCCATTTTTAGGTATGCCAAACCGACAAAATTCTACCATTATAGCAAACCGACACGGTATTATCAGATATATATACTAGATTTTATTTACATTCGTTCAACTTTAACCAAATATCACTAATTTCCTTGAAAGAAAAAATTTGTCACTGATTCAACTTTAACCTAATGGAAGTTCCTAGATGAGACATTTATCGGTAAATCCTAACTCTAATTTTTCGCTTTCAATTTATTTGTTTAATATTTAATTCTAAACCCTAATTCTATTAGTTTTTCGTTGATTGATTCAGTGATGGGCATCATATATTCATGGTTGCGTCTCCTGATGGGAGATGTTATTTGGTTAATATACAATCAGGCAAAATTTACTGGACAGTTGAAACCAATGGTTTATTACGTGTAGCTGATCGAGGAGAAAACGTGCATGACTATGCAGACCTCAAACAAGGAAACTACCAGAGTTATATGTACCATTTCCAGCCCAACCGCTCCCGACCACAGGTCTTCCTTTAACTAATATGTTAATTTCTGAATACATGTTGATGTTGATTAGCTGTATTGTTTTTTATGCGACCACAATGTTTTTTGTTTTGTTAATGATCGATCTTGATTAGTTTAATGTAGCCTGCCACTATATAACATACATCAATCTGTTGACTGCGGGTCGACATACTTCGACACAAAAAAAAAAACAAAAAAGATCGACCCAAAGGTCTATGGGTCGACTTAGTCGACCCAAAAAGGTTTGGCGACCCAAAAATTTACGCTACAAAAAATTTGTGCGGTCGACAATACTTGTTTGTAACTTGGGATCGACAACATGGGGGGGGTGGTGGTGGAGCCACCACTTTTTAGTGGGATACTTGACTTTGTTTTGGGTCGAAATCTTTTAAGTTTTGGGTCGGACTAATGTCGACCACCATATTTTTTTATTCGATAAATGTTTTAAATAAAGAATTATATGTATTTAATAAATGTTTTAATAAATAATTTTGGGTCGACCATTTATTTTTGAAATTGGGGTCGACATACTGTGGACCCAAAGATAAAATAGTATAATATTCCATTAATTTTGGTCGAACATTGTCGACCCCAAAAACTCGAATTTAGGGTCGAAAATGATCTAGACCCTAAGATTGAACCTAGGGGAAAAAAAAAAATTCAGCGGACAAGTTTTTCCAGATTTTTTCCGGAAAAAATATACGTTTCATTCAAATCCCATAATTCCGCCAAATTCCCCTCTATACGAATCACAATAACAAATCATTAAACGTTACAATAACCACATAATCTCGATACGATAAATTATTATTCAAAAAATAAAAAAAAAAATCATCGTTACGGTAACAAGTCTAAATGTTTTAAGTGTTACAAATTCACGATACAAACATAACATGTCTAACATAATCCATAATACAAACATGACAATAGCACAAACGCCTAATCCGAACTCCTCGACTCATTCTGCACCTCCTATTATCCCCCTCCTCGTCCCTCTCGATATAGGTCACAACCCGATTGTTGATGTCCCCTCTCCTCATTATTATCCCCCACGTCATTGTCTTCACCCGCAACTCCCTATCTATAAGACAATTCATCAACGCTTCCGCGTATCGTTATTATGGGGATTGGTTATGAAGCGGGGAAGTTGACTGTTAGAAGTAGAGGCTAGGTTGGAGTTCATAACGGGGTTATAACAATTGTTAAAGGTATTATTGTTGACGGGAGTGAAAGGAAATTGGCCGACATAGGGAGGTTGGAGTGGGGCGGGATATCTAGGTGGGCCTGGTATATCCAGGTGGGCCGGGATATTGAGAGGGCTGGGGGATTTTGAGACGGGTGGTATAGGAAGTCTGGGAGTGGTGATCTGTAAGGGAAGGGATTTTTGTTGCTTTCCTTGGGTTGTAGTAAGTGAGTCCCATTCAGGGCGAAGTTGGGGGCATAGTGGGGCGTTTTGCAAAAGCAGGAGGCATATAAATGGAGAGTAGGTTTGAGTGCATTGTTAGAAAAATAGTCACCTATGGCTCCATACATTCGTGCGCACTATTTTGGTACGCCGCGTCAGCCTTCAATTGCAATGCCCAAATAAGCCCGGTGCTGCGCCTCCTAGCGGTTTGCTTCCCTTAACAACTCGGCCTCTTGATCTCTTTGCTTCAATATCCGGGTACATCTCCCTCCAGACTTTAATAACATCTGGAAATGCCTGTGAGGACCGCACCTGCGGGAAGTTGACCACAACACTAGGTGAACTTCCTGGCCCTTTCCCGACATGTTCTGGCGGTTTGTACTCGGAACGACTTCTCCAAATATCTTGATCTGTCTGGTCGGGATGACGCGCTCTAACATGATCTTTGCATGCTCTTCATATCCAACTGTGAAAGAAAAAGAAAAAAAGGTTAAAACAAATTAAAATAAGTTATTTAAGAATGATAACGAGTTAATTTACTTACTATCTCTTCAGGTTTTTTTTGGGTCTTAAACTCCCCCAGTTCCGGCTCGATGTGCGTCTTCTCCAAGTTCAATTAGTCCTCGTAATGACCTTTCTGGTCTTCAGTACAATATCGAATAAATTAAATAACAAGCGATAAATAAAACAATATAAACAACTTTTAAAATATCACAAAAATTATAAAGAGTCTTACATATTCGTTCCTGCCTGCGCGAATGATTTCTTCCTTGATGGGTTTGAATCGTGTTCTTCGCTCGGTTGGCAGCATTCTGAAGACTTCTCGCCACCCGTTCGTGATGGGACACGATGCAAACCAAGTTATTCACTCATCTTCGGTTCTGTCTCCCCACACTTCTTCTGCTGGCAGAGAATTCCTTGCCTCTTCGGACACCGAAACACATATTTGTATAATAATGATCAGCTTGATCTTTGCTTATTTTTGCGCCAAGGATCTAGTTTCAATTGCAGCCCAAGACTTTTCCCTGTCCCCTAACCGTATTGACATTATGGCCTTTCACCTTTAGTCCTGTTTTTTGTACCAAGAGGCGAGGTCGAAATAGCTCTACATATAAACATAAACATATGCATTTAAATAAACAAACAATTTAAACATAACACGCATATCCACACGTCGATAATAGAAGTAAAATAAACAATTATTACCTCAAGAGTAGGGAAAATATGCGCTTTATACGCCTCTGGAATTTCTTCCCACTCGCAAGCAAGGGGAAGGACTTGATGGTTTCCCCTTTAGGCTATTCAACATGCTTGAAGAATCGCATGTAGGATGGTACGTACCTCAGATCGCAGTAATCAAAGCCGTCGTCAAAGGTCGTTGGCCATTTTGTTCTAAACGCCTCCTTATGGACGCATTTTCCGTGTTGTCTAGATACGCATTGTTGGAACCTAAAAATGATAAGTTATTGAGTCATGAAAATCAAGTAAAGAAATTAAAAATATTTAGTGTTATAAAATAATAAATAAACACAAATTCTTCTTTCGCACTGGGCCGGTACGGGCGGTTGGGCCGTCTAGGTCGGACTACCACCGGATCCAAACAGTGTGATCTGGGAAATACGCACGCCATCTGTAAAATAACAAGTACAAGAACACACAGTTTCGTGGACCAATTAATGCTAATACACAAATTCATATAAATATACACATTTTAACATATAAAAACAATTTCACTCAAATAAAAAATACACATTTAAACATATAAAAACAATTCCATTTCAAATGCAAAATTACACATTTAAACATATAAAAAACAATTAACATTCAAAGAAAAATTAAAACATGTTAAGGCATATAATAACCGTTTAATTCAAACTACATCTTAAGATTGTTGTCAATCGTCAGAATCATCGCTAGATAAAACTTCTTCAACATTAGTACTAGGGTTCACTTCATCATCATCAGACACTACAACATCATCATCATCATCTCCCACTCTTTGAATGTTTCGTCTCATATATGAATGCGTATAACCGATTTACTATTTGAGAAAATTTCGGCAGAATTTCCCTCAACTCCCAAATATGTGTTTAAAGACATATATAGGAGTAAAGGAGAAAACACTGTCGAAATCATCTCATAATAGTAAACCATTTATTAAACATTTCATACCTAAATGGAGACAAACATTAAAAAAGCAAGTCCCATATCACGGAGGTTCTTTCCGAATTAATTTTCGGACGAGTTTTCTATAGGTTGATTAACTTCGGACGGGGATTTTCCGAAATTAATCACTAAAATCCTAAAAAATTCCTAAACACATATCAATCACTTTTCAACATATATCAATATAAGGGGGTGTTTGTTTCGGCTTATACGTGGGCCTCATGAGCTAATATGATTTCGGCTTTTATATCATATGCACCAATTTTCGAAATAAAAAAGCCAGTATAGAATAATTGGGGCTTATGAAAATATAAGCCGAAATCAAAATCCATGCTCGTAAGCTCACATTTTAAGCCGAAACAAACACCCCCCTTATATGATTTTATGTTGAAAGTGATTGATACAAAACAAATCTCCAAATTCATATCCAAGTATTCAAATACAAAAACAAAGTTCCAACGAGCCATCCGAGGATACCAAAATGAAAAAAAACAAAATGGATAACTTCGTCGCGCTGTGGTCGGCTGTGGACCCGGTGTGGTCGGCTGCGGTTCGGCTGGTGGACCCGGCTGTGTTGGTCGGATACGGGCTGGCTGTGTGTCGGCTAACGGTCTGGCTACGGTCGGCTGTGGTCGGCTGTAACAAATTAAACAACTCAATAAAATTTCATTAGCACTTATCAAAAATACAAAACAATTAAAACATTAACCAAAAAAAATTAATTAAAAAAATGAAAAATAAAAAAAACATTTCAAACCTTTTTTTTTAAATCAATAAACGAATTATAAAACTAGTAAGAATTATTGTTTAGGGGTTTAGAAAAAGATTATGATTTAGAAAAGAAAAAAAAGATGTGGATTGTGATCGTGTGCTAGGTCGTTGGTTGTGACGAGTATGGTGTGGGATATGTCAGTGGTGGGGGGATATGTAGTGGTGGTAGGGTGGGATATGTAGTGGTAGGGGGTTATATCTCCACGGTGGTGATGGTCTTTGGTTCGCCTGAAAAAAATCGTCCGTGTGAGTGTGTGTGGAGTTTTTGTTTATCCTAACTATTTCTGTCTGACATTTTTGATAAAGGTGATAACAGTTTTGGGTCGACTTTTTGGGTAGACAATGTCGACCAATAACTTTGGGTCGACAAATACTTAAGTTTTGGGGTCGACAATGTCGACACTAAGGTTTTTCATTAAAATAATAAAGTGGGGGTGGTTCTAAAATTTTGGTGAATGAAAGACTTTGGTGAATTTGGAGGCAATTTTAGGGTCGACATTAGTTCGAAATTTTGGGTCGACAATGTCGACCCTAAGTTTTTATATGTAAATTAATATTAAAAATGTATATAAAATGATTTTTTATAAAATATATAATAACTTTTTTATAAAATATATAACTTTTTATAAAAAATATAAATTGGTTCGTTTCGGCCGGGTCGGTCCGGTTCCTCGTTTCGTATATAATTATTATATTAAATGATTTTTTATAAAATATATAATAACTTTTTTATAAAATATATAACTTTTTATAAAAAATATAAATTGGTTCGTTTCGGCCGGGTCGGTCCGGTTCCTCGTTTCGTATATAATTATTATATAAAATGATTTTTTATAAAATATATAATAACTTTTTTATAAAATATATAACTTTTTATAAAAAATATAAATTGGTTCGTTTCGCACGGGTCGCGTCCGGTTCCTTGTTTCGTTATATAATATGTATATATAAAATGAATTTTTATAAAAATATAATATCTTTTTGTATAAATTTATAACTTTTTAAAAAAATATAAATTGGTTCGTTTCGGCCGGGTCGGTACGGTTCTCGTTTCGTAATATATTATTATATAAAATGATTTTTCTATTACCAACCAATGTGAACGAATCGTGTGATTGAATGTTAACGAATCCTGATGAATGGTTATCGAATCGTGATGAAAGTTAACGAATCGTTGATGAAATTTTAACGAAGAGTGATGGGAATGTTAACGTATCGTGTATGATGTTAAAGAATCGTGATGAATGTTAAGGAATCCGTATGAATGTTAACGAATCGTGTATGATGTTAACGAATCGTGATGAATGTTAACGATTCGTGATGTAGTTAACGTATCGTGATGAATGTTAAACGTATCGTGATGAATGTTAACGAATCGTGAATGAATGTTAAGGACGAGACGATATGTATGGTTATTTGTTAGAGGTTTTAACGGAGAGTCGATATGTTATGTTTAACGTTAGACGTTCAACGGACGAGACGATATGTTATCGGTTATATGTTGAGGTTCAGGACGAGTCGACTTTGTTTGGTTATACGTTAGACGTTCAACGGACGAGGACGATATGTTTGGTATATGTTAGAGGTTACACGACGAGTCGATATTTTTGGTTATCGTTTAGACGTTCAAAGGAAGAGAGATACTGTTATGGTTATATGTTACGAGGTTAAACGGACGAGATCGATATGTTTATGGTTATACGTTAGGACGTATTCAACGGACGAGACGATATGTTGTTATGGATATATGTTTAGAGGTTCATACGGACGAGTCGATATGTTATGGTTATACAGTTAGCGTTCAACGACGAGACGATTATGTTATGGTTATATGTTAGAGGTTATGGGACGAGTGATGTGTTATGGTTATACGTAGTTACGGTTCTAAAGGTCGAGACGATATGTTATGGTTATATGTTAGAGGTTCATAGGACGTGGCGATTATGTTATGGTTATACGTTAGTCGTTCAACGGACGTAGGACGATATGTTTTGGGTTATATGTTAGAGTTCAACGCGATGTCGGAATATGTTTTGGTTATACGTTAGAAGTTCAAGGACGGGATTATGTTATGGTTATATGTTTAGAGGTTCAACGGACGAGTCAGATATGTTATGGTTAACGTTAGACGTTCAACGGACGAGTGCGCATATGTTATGGTTATATGTTAGAGTTCAACGGGACGAGTCTATATGTTTATTGTTTTGTTAGAACGTTCAACGGACGAGTCGATTGTTCATGGTTATACGTTTAGACGGTCAACGGACGTAGACGATATTGTTATATGGTTTATATTCTAGAGGTTCAAGGACTGAGTCGATATGTTATGGTTATACGTTAGACGTTCAACGGACGAGTCGATATGTTATGGTTATATGTTAGAGGTTCAACGGACTGAGTCGATATGTTATGGTTATCCGTTAGACGTTCAACGGGACAGAGACGATTATGTTATGGTTATTGTTAGGGTTTCAACGGACGAGTCGATATGTTATGGTTATACGTTAGACGTTCAACCGGACGAGGACGATATGTTTATGGTTATATGGTAGAGGTTTTCAACGGACGAGCTCGATATGTTATGGTTATACGTTTTAGAACGTTTCATTCGACAGACGATATGTTATGGTTAAATTTAGTTAGAGGTTCAACGGACGAGTCGAGATGTTATGGTTATTCGTTAGAGGTTTCTACGGACGGACGAGACGATATGTTATGGTTATATGTTAGAGTTCAACGGACGAGTCTGATATGTTATGGTACATGTTAGAGGTTCAAACGGTCGAGTCGATATGTTATGGTTTATACGTAGTCGTCAAACGACGAGTCGATATGTTAAGGTTATATGTTAGTACGTTCATACGGACGAGTCGATATGTTATGGTTATACGTATAGCGTTTCAAACTGACGAGACGATATGTACATGGTTTAATGTTAGAGGTTCAACGGACGAGTTCGATATGTTATGGTTATAGTTAGACGTTTCAAACTTTGTTGTGCAGTGTAAAAACGGATAATGTGTGTTGCGAAACATAATGCGAGACTCACAGCTATGGTTAACGATACTCACGCATGTCCTAATTCGAAGGTGGAACTATCAAAATGACTTTACTTTATGATTTCCCTTACTACGTAACAGCCAGGAACTACAGAGAGAGGATGTAGGCTACATTATGTGATGGATGAGTCTCCTGGACCTTACACCTCAAAGTAATTCTTCGGGAACTTATTCACGTCCATGTCATTCTCCGGAACTTCTTCTACGACCAAGTCTCTCCACGATCTGCACAGAAATCTCGGATAATGGCAGAGTGTCAAAAATTGTAAGTTCTGTGGCTGAAAGGAATAAAGACATAGGGCAAGGATAAGTGTAATAGAGGGACAAATAGAGATGCGCAAGGCATCCCCTTGGAACCACACTTAGAGTCTGCTAGGAATACTTCACGAGATCTAACCAAGGGATGAGAAATCCTTTAATCATGGAGTAGTTTTTCATTAGATAAACATTTTAGCATTTTGGAAATGTAGAGGAAAACTAATTATGCTTTAATGTTTGAGATGGGGAATAAACTTGTATGTCTTTAATGTTTGAGTGTTTATGATTTTAATGTAATTTTGATATATAAAACGTTTCGCCGGTCGGTCGGTTTCCCTCGTTTCGTATATATTATTTATAAAAATGATTTTTTATAAAATTATAAACTTTTTATAAAAATAATAACTTTAAAAAAATATATAAATTGGTTCGTTTCGGCCGGGTCGATCCGGTTCCTCGTTTCGTATTACAATTATTGTATAAATGATTTTTTATAAAAAATATATAAAACTTTTTTATTCAAATATATAATTTTTAAAAAAAATATTAAATTGGTTTTGTTTCGGCGGGTTCGGTCCGGTTCCAGTTTCGTATACAATTATGTATTAAATGATTTTTTATAAAATATTTAAAACTTTTTTATAAAATATATAACTTTAAAAAAAAATTAATTGTAGTTAGTTTCGGGCGGGTCGGTCCGGTTCCCCCGTTTCGTTTATAATTATTGTTTAAAATGTTTTTTTATAAACTATATAAACTTATTTATAAAATATATACTTTAAAAAAAAATTATATTTGGTTCGTTTCGGCCGGGTCGGTTCTCGGTTCCCCGGTTTCGTATATTAATTATTATATAAATTGATTTTTTATAAAATATATAATAACTTTTTTATAAAATATATAATTTTAAAAAAAAATATAAATTGGTTCGTTTCGACCGGGTCGGTCCGGTTCCTCGTTTCGTATATAATTATTATATTAACTTGTTTTATATAATATATAAACTTTTTATATATAATTTTTATTGTTTTAAATAATATATGTTTTTTAAATGCATTTTTATATGTTTAAAACATTTTTTTTTAAACTTTTTTATTTTGGGTGACATTGTCGACCAACTTGTTTTTTGTTCTAATATTTTTTTTTGTACTTATGGCTGGGATCATGAAAATTTGGCGGCCAATTTTAGGGTCGCATTTTCTTAGGGTTTGGCGCTCGGACATTGTCTTGATCCATAAACTTTAATAAAGTTAAAATCTTTGAAAAATTATTTCATATATAATTATTTCATATATAATTAATTTTTATAACTTAGGGTCGACATTGTCGACCCTAAATGTCGACCCAAAACTGATTTGTTGACTAGCCACATTTGGTTGAAAAAAGTGGGTCCCCTGCCAATATTAGGGTCGACATTGTCGACCCTAATTTTTGGCCGACCCCAAACCCACATTTTGTTGTAGTGTAAGCACCAAAAATTAAGTGGCGTTTAGATCTCACACATAAGCGTTAACAAGATCTGCTCAATTATGTCTTTAGATATACCTATTTGAACTTTATAAACAGTTTGAATTAGGTAAGTCTTTGATTCCAGTTCAGAAACGTAACCATCATGAACAAGTTAATTCCAGCTGATAATTGTGTATAACGGGTTTAAGTTATTTTATGAGAAAAAAAAAGGCTCTAAAATTTGCGTGAAGTTTCTTAAAAGTTAATAGTTAGACTAGAACAAAAAAGTACTTGTTTTTATGCAGCAATATCATTGTCTCCCTCTTTGGATGGTATATATTCCACTTTCGAGACAACACCGTGATTATCGATCAGTAGTCAACAGTTCTATATATCTAAAACTAATCTACAGACAACCAGAAAATACAACATATTCAACAGGACACATAATGCTTGAACCTATTAAAACGATATGAAGCAAACACGAGGTATTAACGAAATTCACAAATAAGAAATTAAGCAACTTTTGAACAATTTGACAACTTGCATTGGTCAACGCAGTTTGACTTGTTATACATCAAGTCTCTATACACGTTATTGATTATTTTTATGTCTGCAGCTTATTCCCTACGACACCGCAGACCTGCTTGAAAAGCATTTTGATTGGCATTATGGAGATGATGGTACAGAGGTTTCTATAAAGGAAAAATATTATCTTATAGAATATCAAAGCGGGGTTGTCAATGGTTCCTTTGACTCTGAGAGAGATGTTGTCGAGAGCGAAGATTGGCTGGACTACTTCATCATTAAACGAGTAGATTATTATCTACACAGATCTTCACCCATGTGGTCCTTACAGTTTGCGAGTATCAAAGCTTGGTTTCCTAGTTCCTGTGATAAAAAGAGTTTTCGTGTTCCGTGCGTAGTATATCATGCCCCGGATGCTCGGAGCTTTATCAATGTTTGCAAGAATTGCAACCTGCAACCACTTCCAAGTGGTTGTCCTCTCAGTGAATTAATCATGGAAAACACTGCTTTAATTTCGGAGAAAAAGGATTTAACTCTGAACATCAGCAAAATGAGCGAAACAGTTACCAATAAAAAACGAATTGATCTGCCTGTGAATGATGATCAAGCTTAGATAAGCTTCAAAAGTATTATCCATTAGTAAGTAAGTTATAGTTTAAATTTTTGGCATGGATTCATTTTCTAACGAGATATTATTGTATTTACCTTTAGACACCATATCAAATGTGTAAACTAATACTAGGTTTGTTTTTCATAATAGTTATCTGCTGGTTGCTGGTATAATTGGTTGCTGTTGCTGACAAAGTATAAAGGTGCTGAGTGGGAAAGGTTATTGTTGCTGATATGAAGTTTATGTTGGTGAGAAAGACGTCTGTTGCTGATAAATTCTCTATAATAATTGCTAATAGTAGTTCGGTTACTGATCTGATGATGAGACTCTTTATGGTTAATGTTTTTGTTATAATTCTCTCAAACACTGGCTTGAAGATTGTTTGGCTGTTATTTTTTTAACTATAAAATATATTGGTTTGGCATTGTTATTTTAATACTTTGAAATTGTTTATCCATTGGTTTCCAATTACAAAGGAATGGGTTTTGTCCATTCTTTGTTAGAACTTAAAAGAAATATCTTGCAACCTCAAATATTTACCACAATAATTTAATGCCAACGGAACCAACGATGCAATATGGGGTTTCTTGATACTTCACGTATGCTGCAAGTCCTTTAATTACAACAATAAAAACACATAATTTAATGTAAAAAAGCACATAACGGGGTCAATGTTATAGCTGAGTATTTTAATTACAAAAAAAACAGCAAGGTCACATGCGACCGGAGAAACAAGCAAAATGCATCTGAATCTGACAATCCCTAGTTCAATTTTTCCACTTAGAAAGCAGGGTCACCTCAGTTGAAGCCTCATATTTTCTTACACTTTCCTGGCCGGGGGTAAACGTTCTTCGGAACCAACATTTTCATAAATCTTCCACAGAGACAAAGGCTAGATGTGGGAAATGATGGACCACGGTAGGATAAACTAGCATTGGAAGCAGGAACCACAAACGGAGCTCAATCACAAAAGCCTCAGCGGTCAATGATGATCTAAGGAGACAAAGACATCTTTCAAGAAAGGGAGACGCTCAACAAGATTTCTTTCCATCTTCTCCACCCTTCCGCGACAAATATCCAAAGCAACGGACAAAGCTTGGCTCCCAATAACGACCCTATCCTGCTTGTGATGAACGGGAACCATCAATTGACTACATCGGTGAAGATTCAGTCATCCCTTAGGTCTCGGCACGGATCATCCAAGAAGAGATCAACTAACAATCCCATGTGCTGGCATCCTTCTTATTGGATAGTTCCTGAAGAAGCGGAAAGTCCAAGTCACGAAGATCACGGACAGCAGAATTAAAGTCAACCTCCGCGGAGGGAATGTAAGCTTCAAGGTCAGTTTTCACATTGTGCCAGCTGTCCGTGCTCAATTCCAGCTGCTGGCCCTCTGATTCTCTTTCTCTATTGCACTTAGTCGATTGAGATCACTAGCCATACGAAGCTTCATCCGTGAGTTAGTTAACATCTTCGTCCTGCAAACGGTCGATGAGGAGGTGCGGATGTAAACTTCTTGGTAAGTGCTACTACACTGGTGAATCAGCATCAATCTCGGCTAACTAGTCTCAATGGTCTTCATAAGGTTGTCCTGAAATCTATAACCGTATTCATGTTCTCCTCATAAAAGATCTAGCTGCTCAAGAAGACGCACGGAAGATGTTTCCAACTCGTGTACTAAAAATATATGATATATATATTATATTATATTTATATCATATATAATAAATAATATATGTACGAACAAAACTGAGAAAGGGAAATACAAAAATTCACGAAAAAAAAGTCAAGGGCCAAAAAGTACCTGCTTAACAAGACCTTGGTTCTGGGACTCAAAAGAGAAGAGAGGATTTCCCCCAAAACAGTCAGAGAGTGCATGGTCCTTTTCAGAACGGTAATTCAAGGCTTGCACTTGTCAGTATCAAAACATTTCGCTTTGTTCAAGAAGGGCGTTATACCTTAACGGAAGAAATTCGACTCGAAGTGAACCTCAACAGTTCAAGGCTGGAAACCGAGAACGGGTTGGGCTACAGACAGATCCTCCTTTTCTTTCAAGCACTTGGGACCATCAACTCTCATTCCTTATCTTTCGCCCCAACAACTATCTTTCTCCTCAGAGGGATCTCCATTTCCTTTTCTCCAAAATGTTGTACTCCGCACGCATTCTCACCTCGGAGCTCAAACTTAAATTGCGTGCGGCGGACACATTGAACTCAGCAAAATCAATTATTCATTGCTCCATTGCATTGCGAACAGGTTTTGAAAGAAAAGCAGGAGGAGTGATGATCCAATCATATTGGCACAAGAACGCTCCTTAAGCTCAAAACCTTGGTCACGGGTCCACTCGAAAACATAGATTTTCCTCCAAACAACATTATAACCTCCCCCGCACGAATACTCCTGGCACAAAAACCACTACCTGACCTTTGTAAAAAGACTAGGAGTATGATTCCGTTTCGCAGGATAAATCTAGTAAGGAAACAAAAAACGGACGGATGCAGGCACAACTTCTTAATCCTTGAACAATCAGAGGAATAGCAATGTAGAAGCAATGGTCGTCACAGCGGTGGCCTTAGTCATCCACCGGAAACAAGGACTAACCAAGGAAAGGAGGGAAATAGTAGCTGAGTGATGAGAAGAATCAGATAAAACAACAAACCTTGCGGAGGGACCCACAGTTCGCAAAGAAGGACCAGTCACGGAGTCAGTGTGGTCTCTGCCCTCCTTCAAAGGTGAAGCTGTCACGGAGGAAGTAATAAAGGGTAAGGTAGGAAGAGATGGGACACCTTGTTCTACCTTTAATCGAGAATCTTGGAGCAACCTGTTATGAACACTAGGGGACTTACCTCCAGTAGCGGATCCACCAGTGGTCCCATAATCAGCTCTCAACCTTTTAGGTGGATGGGAAGCAGGAGACGGTCTTTTCATTCCACGGGTTACCTTTTTTTCTTTGTACGTTTGGGGCCCGGTTTTTCAGTTTCAACATGATCCATGTAGGCTACGATTGGTTCAACCATTATCCTGGACCAAACAACGAATCAACCCCTGATCTTCACCTCACGCACTTGCATCTCCAATAAATTCTCTCTCTACGCTAGCCGACAACTCTCCGGAAGAACGAACCACCAAGGTCAGAAGTAGGGTCACGGTACGATGTTTAGCCACCGTAATGATAGGCCTTTCATTTTCAGCCCTTGCTCTTTTAACAATCCTCACCTTACGGGGGTCAGCGGTACGAATAAAAAGCATTCAAATCCATCTTGCAAAGGACAAAGGGAAAAAGAGTAGGGATAAAGAAAAACGAAAAAAACAAAAACAATAATCAAAGTGTTTCCGGAAAATAAGGACCCAACCTCTCGTTCTCATACTCAAGCGGGGGAAGTATTTTATTCAAAAGGTAATTACGGCTTATTGCCAACCCAACAAAGAATTCTTCCGAAAACCTAAAGGAACAGAGTGGCTTGAGCTATATGGGTATTAACATGCTCCACATTTATATCAGAGGGCAGGAGCTCGACTTTGACAATCGTATGTACCGAAAACCAACCAACCTAGCATTGCAGGAACTACAAAATCATCTACCAGAAAAAGTGATCATCCAATTCTGCAGAATCTAAGTTCTTTAAATAGCAGCACGGATGTTTGGGTTTGGTAAACCATACAACATCTTATAATTGTGTGTATAAAAATACCAGAACAGACCAACACTAGGATCAATATTGCAAACGCGGCACAGGATTTCAAAATGAGAAACCTTGGCAGATCCAAATACAGACAATTGGGAAAACGGAATGCGGAAGTGAGTGAGAACAGACACGAAGAAGGTAGAAAACGGGATACGATAGTTGGCATAGTCAAAGAATCGGGTATACATTCCAACTTTACCAGCTGATCTTTCATGCATAGTGGCATTAGAGCTTGGCAATTGAGGATGAACTTCCTCCGGAAACGCAAAACTATGTTGCACAATAGCTTCAAGATGGTTCTTGTGTAAGAAACAATTTAGAGATGTAATAATGCCAAAATAAAGCGAAGCAAAGAGGATAATGATTGAAAACAAACTTTTATTTTTTTTTTTCTTTTTTTATAGATTAAGAGAGGCTGTGCAACGAAAAAACTTGAAATTTGTTAACAATGGTGAAAAAGTGATAGAGATGAAAAAAGAAAAACAGTGGGCATGAATCGACTTATTTATACCCATGGTTATTTAATGTCATGTAAAAGTAGGGATGATGACACGTGCCAAGACACTTCCCAATCAACGGTACAAAGACAAAGTAAAAAGATGATGATAACAGCTGGATATGGGACCCAGGTGGTCAAATCACGCAGAAGATAAAGGGACACGAAGAACCCACGTAACCAACGACAAACTGCCAAAACGACGCAAAAGACGCGAAACAAGGCAGGAACAAAAGAAAATCTGATCACGGAACTCTAGTCTAGTAACGCTCTCCGCACGCTATAATTGTACCGCGTACAGTAAGCGAACTAGACTGGGGGGACTTGATGACGTATAGGATGAACACCAAGCTTACTGGGCTTAGTTCATAATATACACATATGGGCCCAGGCCCAATACAACAATAAGCCAGACTACTAGCCTGAAGGGTACGTGGATATTCCAAGACGCACGTGAGTAACTTTTAAAGCCGCACCGTGACCTTACGGGCAAACACGGACTGCGGAAGGATCATACGTCCGCAGACACGTATTACACGTGGACCATTGTCCGACAGGGGACCCACTCCGGCTACTAACAGTTGCAAGCGATTATGTAGGGAAACCTAGTATTAGGCTTGCATATAAATTGGGTCATTTCACACCCAAAAAGGTTCACCTTATGGCTGTCATTAATTACACACATATACTCCTGACATTTTCTTTCTGACGAACATGTATACTATTTCACGCGGAAAACTTAATCGTGTGTAGCCACGGGTAAGGCTAATCGGTTTACTCTTATTTGTGTCAGATTATTCTTCTTTACTGGATTAGACAAGATCTACATCATAGCTCGTATCACCCGGCCTAATCACCAAACTTATCTTGACCATATTAACCACATACAGGTTTTGTACTAACAGTCTCCATACAGGTCGTGTTAGTTTGGGGGATTTTAAACGCTAAACTTTGTTTAGTAGAACATGAATACAAAACATGATTCACACTGTAATATCTTGTTAAGTGTCTGTTAATAATCAATGTATTTACAGGGAATATATACCTAATGAACCGGTGTGAAGTAAAAGATCGTATCCCTTCACAAAGCGGTTATTTAATCTTAAGTACCGTTTGGCTTAATGGGCCTGCGGGTTTTTTAATGTTTAGTTCTGCTAATCCTAAAATCCTGGCAGAATATTACAAAGTCTAAATAGATAATTATAACATAAAGTCTTGTATCTTAAATATACTTCTAACAGGAATCCGATGTGCAAGAAAAGGAGGGTGGCTGCTCGATCATGTTCAAGAATGACGTTGTAGCATGCATCAAGCCACTTGTGGATGCATTTAACAAAATCGGAGTACATGAAGCTTCCGAATTCCTTCCTTTATGCGAAAAGAAAATCTTTCACCCGAATGTAAATGTTACAATTATTAATCAATAATCACTGTATATAACTATGCAGGCTGTGGTTTTCATATCTTGGCTAACTTGTTTCTAATGTTATCACTTTTCCAAGAGTGTCGAATAGATAATCCGGCTATGGTGGAATATGAAGCATCTCAATTTCACAAAGGTAAAACAAACCATAGCCTTAAGGTCATGCATAGTTGCGGGCATGTAGCAAGTTGGTCGGGTTGGGTTTGGTTGGGACACGAGTCGGAACAGGTTTTACGGGTCACAAGTCAAATGGGTCAGAAACGACTCATGCATATATATGGCTTGGGTTCTTTGGCACTAAAAAGACGACTTAACTTGAAAAAGTCTACAAGTGATACTCTATATATGTGATGGCGTGAAACTATTTTCCTCGCTAGAAATTTTAAAGTTGCGTGCGATGATTAGAGTGGGCTTGGGCCAACTAACCTATCACCTAATAATATTATATGCAAATTTGTTCGCGTAAAACCCTGCGAGGGTGCAGTGGATCACAGATGAAATTCCTTTCTTAAATAACTAAAAAAAACGATGAACAATGTTGATCATAATTTTAAGAGCTAACTACATAAATGGTCCATGTGGTTTGTTGGAATTACGTTTTTCATTTTTGTATCTGATCCGGTCCTTATGGTTTTAACATGTCTTAGATTTAGTCAAACTTGTCTAATTCTATTAAATTCAGTCGTTAAATAAAAGTTAAATAACCAAAACACCAACCTTCAACCTTTTATTTATTTTTTGGTGAAGGTATTTTGGTCATTTCATGTCAAATGAACTGAATCCGAGACATGTTAAAACCAAGGGACCGGATCCGATATAAAAAAAGAAAATGAACTGTCAAGGATCATTTATGTAGTTAACTCTAATTTTAAATATATAATAAAAACGTGGTAATAAAACCTTTTAACTAAAGGATTAGTGGAACTGATTAAGAAATATTCCTTGGTGTGGAAGCTCCTAAATCCTCCGTCATCTAAGATTGGAAAATCCAACAAATCAAATCAATGAATGAGATCTATATATAGATATGCATTAATATAATTTTTAGCCTAAAAATGATTTGAGATTCAACTCAATTCTTGACACGGATACGCTGTCGTTACTTGTCTCCACTACCAAACCTTGTTTATTAATTCTCAACTTGCTACCTTTTACATATCTCAAAGAGTATTAAATGGTATAAGAAATTGAATTACTTAGAGCATCTACAACGAGGAAAAATAGTTAAAACTTATTTTAAAATGTTTTTTGTATTGCATGACAAACTTTTTAAAAGTTTTCCACAAAAGATTAATAAACCTCAAGTTTTTAACAGAAGTTTTAGTCATTAAATGATGAAAAATGATTTGTATGCTTAAAACAAAAACCTAAATTTATACGTAAAGATTTGATTGATGCATTTCAAAAAATGATTAGTGAAAAAGTATGAGAGATAATAAGTGTAATACACTTGTCATGAGATAAATAAATTAGCAGCATGCTAAATGTACACTTAATTTTCATGATATAATCATTAGTGTACACATAGATTCATAAAAATATTTTGACTAATCATAACAACATCTTAATTAATATATTAATCATTAATGCATTTTACTTTCTCATTAAAATTTTCATACAATTATACCAATGTTGAATTTTTTTTTTCTTTTCTTTTTACTTATAAAAAAGTATATGTATACGTATAAACATATATACGAACATAAAATTCATAATTAGATATTACTACCTGTATTAAGACATTTTTAGTTATTTTTTCAATCCCAAACACGACCCTATTTGAATTCGGGTTAGTAGGGTTCGTGTCAATTCGGATCGGGTCAATCAGGTCGGGTACGTTCGGATTCGAGTCAACCCGAATATGAGTAAAACGTACTCCCTCCATCCCATAATTATAGTCCACGTTTCATTTTTTGTTTGTCCCAAATTAATTGTCCACTTCCAAAAATAGATAGAGAATTTAGATTAAGTTTACCATATCACCCTCACTTGACGTTATTATTACAAACTTTAAAGAAATTATAAATTAATTGGTTAAGGATAAAAGTGTCATTGTGCAAAAAGTAAGAGAGGGAAAGCTTTAATGATGATATTTTTCTTAAACTACGTGTTTTTTGTCGGTGAACTATAATTATGGGACGGATAATGTAGTGTGACCGCAGAGGACACCCCCACGTCAGCGCCAAGTCAGCTTTCTCTCTCTTAGACCACACAGTGACCAAACACATGTAGTGGTGACCGCAGAGGACACCCCCAAGTCAGCGCCAAGTCAGCTTTCTCTCTCTTAGACCACACAGTGACCAAACACATGTAGTGGTGACCGCAGAGGACACCGAACAATTTTTTTTTTAAACATTACATTAATAATTAAGCATTTTACAAATTAAAATACGGAAACAAAAATACACAGAAGAAAAGACGGAAAAAAATTACGAAAAGTGTATAAAATGTATGTGTGGTATCGCTTTCTGATGAACCATATCTTCGTCAATTTGTTTTTGAACCAAAGCTTGGATTTCATCGTCGCTATGTGGTATTTTTTTTTGAACGGCAAATGGAATTTTATTAAAAAATGCTAGAAAGAAACTAGCAGACGATATACACGCAAAAACG
>BQNB010029935.1:0-49490 GCA_026074375.1 Tanacetum coccineum
TATTAAAGATTATGCGGAATCTAATCTTTAATATTAAGAAGAACTATCAATGAAACAGTAATTATATGAACATATAATTCAACAAACAAATGCTCCAATATTAATAATACGAATACTCTCAAAGTATTGGGGTTACAAAGACCTTGAAGCTATGATAATTCTATGAATGACTCGTTTTTTATCCATATAACTCTATGCCTTAGGTCCTCCTTTTATACACCAAGGAGTCCTACTCGGCTTCCAATACTTTCCTAAGTATATCAAATCTTTTAAACAAATAAGTTATACATATTTTTTTACACAAATAACTCATATAAATAACATAAGCAGTACTAACTAACTCAACAGTACTAACTTCTTCACTAGCAGCATTAACTCCTTCAACAGCATTAACTTTGTACTAACAGTAGTAACTTTTGTATTAGCAATAGTAACTACTTAGCAGTTTTTCTTCTAAGTCTCTGAGCAACACTATTATGCACTAGCAGTAGTAACTTTACACTAGCAGTAGTAACTCTTCAAGTAGTCATAACTTCAAGCAGTCTTTGTACTAGCAGTAGTAACTTTACACTAGCAGTACTAACTGTGTACTAGCAGTAGTAAACACTTAGCATTTTTCTCTGAAGTTCTTGAGCAGTACTAACACAACTAAGCAGCATTAACTCTGATATGAGCAGCAGTAATACTAGCAGCATTAAGAAGGCTTTTAATCCTAACAAAAGCCTAACGCGCACATTCATCAACAAGAAGCAACAACAATAGGATCTACAATCTAACTTTCATGCAATCATAAGCAAATACAAATGAGGGTTTATCCTTGCATGTTATAATGAAAGCAAGAAGATAAATCAATCATACAACACATAGACATATTGAATAATTAATGATAAATAATCTTACTTGAATTAAAACATCGATCCAAAGTAGTACAATAGGGTTTTGAGGCCCTAAAAACGACCTATGAAGCTGCTAGAAAGGCTAGGGTTCGTCTCCCTTAAGTTATAAAAAGTTACACAGTTGAAACCCTAAAATCGGTTTTATATTTATAGAGATACCGTTGCGACGGTGTCGCTTTGTACTCCTGACGCCGTCGTCACGTAGATGGTTCTAGATCCACTTTAAGTAAGCCACGTCACTGAATCTCTGACGCCGTCACCATGAATGTCATGACGCCGTCGCTTTATGGTTGCGACGCCGTCTCCAGGCTCAGAATGAATAATTCTTCATGGTTCTTGGTGTAGAGTCGTAGTCTTGTTCGTTTCTTCTCCAAATGAGCCAAAGTCATATGTATTTTCTCCAAATATCATCCAAGTGCTAAAAACCTAAAAACAAACAATTAAGCACATAATCTAGGCATATTTGCCTGATTTAAGAGGTTAAATGACCCCAAAATAGTGTATAAAATAATACCTTATTAGTATTTTATATACTAGTAGTTCACTATTCAAGTCTTTACTAATGATTAAGAACGTTCTTGTTAATCCAAGGGTCACCTGCCAGGCCAACTAAGCTTACTAATCTAAAGGCAAAGATAGAACATTGGTTGTGATCCTATTGGTCCAAATATATAAAACATGATATGGAGAGCTATCCTAGTATTTAGATTACCTGGTCAGTATCACTAGACCCAGTTGAATGATAGGTCGCATATTCAAGCACATAGACAAGTATGAGGTGATAAACATAATTAAACAATCAACGATAAATTAAGCAATCGGGATAAAAACAAACCAAACATTAAATCTTCATTAAGATGGCTAACACCCGAGGGTATTAGCCCATAACCATTATAATAATACAAGTGTGATCAATTAACCAAGGTAAACTAAATGTTTTACCAAACGATATCAAAAATTAAATGATTACAAGAGTATAAGAATTACACAATGTTTTCTATGGAATTGTGATTGATGCTTAACCTTGGCTGCTCTTCTTTACTTCAGAAAATCAACTTTTATGTTTATGGTATAGAGAATATGATTTTGCACACTGAAAACCCATTTTTGAGTCTTCTATTTATAGTCTCTGAAAATTAATGGATACGCGGTATTGAATAAGGTCAATACGGAGTATAGGGGTGTATTCCTTGAAGTGCGCACTAAGTTCACAATCAATCAGTTATATCTTTCCTCAATTACATTTAATGCAAAATCTTTGATTGTTTAACCAGTTGGATACGGCGTATGTAGTAAGCATGATACGCCGTATTGGGAATTAAACATATGCGTTTTCTTGTGAAGTCTAGGCGCTGATACACCGTATCTTCTTTGCTGGATACGACGTATTGAGTCAGAAATAAGTATCTCCAAATATCATTGTTTAAGCTCTAAAATGTTCGCCTTTTAGCTTGTCTTCACAAACACTCTGTAATTACTGCAATTAACAACTTTAAGCAATTAAGTAACAATTCTTGCAAAAATTATATAAAAGTGGGTAATTTACTTGGGATAAATGATGGTATAAATGTAACGTTATTTGATGTCATCGCCTGCCAATAACATAATCACTAAGCAGTTGGTCTTCAATATCCTTTACAAGATTTTGAGTCTTTAATCCAACAGATGCGTCACCAGAAGAAACCCATCTATCACCTCTATTATAGGGAAGATCACTAATACGGGCAATAAGGGTTGACAGGTCATCAAGGCCATTTACACGGGGAGGAACGTGCCATGACCAAGTCTTACCACACACACCATTAATCAACCTCCAATGCTCATTTACTTTGAAATCCTTTCGCAACTCAAAGGAAAATAAACAAGGGAAGATGCCCATGAGACGTTGGCCATCACCACACCACGGGTCCCTCCAAAACATCATGTTAGACCCACTTACAACCTTTTTAAAGCAAACAAATTTTTAAAGGATGAATCAACAACCTCAATGTTCTCAACTGCCTTAAGAATATCACACCAAGTACCACCAATAGCACACGAGTTCGAGGGAGACGAGAAGCCTCCATCACCCCCATAAAACTCATTAATGACTCGACACCAAAGGGCCTCGTACTTATTGAGTTTAAAATAATATGTACAACCAGATCTTACCCTCTCACCATGTCATCAAAATGATCATATATCACCACATCAATATATTCAACAAGCATAAATGTCAGATGTTTTTGTTAGTGAAAATATTATGATATTTAATCTATACATTCTCTTTATGTTTTGGTGATAACGAACATGTAACTTGTAAAACATAACATAAAATTCACAAGTTACTTGTAAATGTATACTTCAATTCATGGATATTTCACCATCTATATCCACCACAACTCACGGATATCTAACCATCCTTATCTATCACATATATACATCTATCAACTCGATCTTGACATCTTGAGACTCTTACTCATATGGGCTTCACTAGTTAGATCAGGCAAAGAAAACGGGCTAGCCTATTAAGGCCCAATAGAGTACGGCCCATTAAGGCCCATCAAGGCCCATCAAGGCCCAATCAAAGCTTCTAGAAGATGGAGGGAAACTAGTTAATTCAAATTTGAATTTGCTTCTAGAAGATGGAGGGAAACTAGTTGGTGCACCCTCTTTATCCAAACACCCTTTTGTCCAAACACCCTTTTATCTAAACACCCTTTTATCCATTGAACAAAAGAGACCTTTCCAAGTTAAGACTTCCCTATAAAAGCCCAAGGCTTCTTCCTCCTCCTCTTCTTGATGAAATCTATGAAATTCCATACATACACATAGAGTTTTTCTTTCTTCATCTTTGATTATGGTTCTTGCATAAGGCATGGATCATGGTTACACTCTATGTTAGTCAACTAATACCAAGAGGTATGTAGTGAAGTATAGGGTGTCTCTACATGTAAGTGATCATCCTTGATTACTTGTATATCATGTAGTAGACTGAGTTACATAGAAGTGATTACATTTAATCACTTGTATGTCATAGAGTAGATTTGATTTATATATTGTAACTCTTGTGTATTTGTGTAGATCCGGATAGTGTATGAATCTGAAAGTAGTGTTTGTGTGTTGGTTAGTATTTTAGCCCTCAAAATACATTGGTGAAGTGGTAGATTTATTCTAGCTAAGATTAGGACTTGACATTTAGCTTAATGTCATAAAATATTGTAAGCGACACGGTTTATGTGTTTAGGCCACAAAACACAAGGTTTGTTATGTTAGGCCATAAAACATAATGGGTTCAGTTGTACCCGAAGAAGGACTCGACATCTAGCTTAGTGTTAGAAAATAATGTAAGCAACGTTATGATTCTCCGCCGAAAGGGAGCTTGTTGATTAGTGAAGTAACTCTCGAGTTGGATACTTGGGGAGTGGAGTAGGGCGAAGAGGAGCTTCATGACCGAACCACTATAAATCACCATGTCTAGTTTGCATTTTATTTTACCTTTCTCTTTACTTATGTCTTTACATTTATCACTTTACTTTTACACTTGCATTGTGCTTATGATTGTGTGAATTGTTGTGTTAGTCATGGTTGTGTAGTTCTTTGTAGTAAACATTGTGAGTGTGGATATATTGGTAGAATATGCGCTAGTGATTGTAAATCTATTATAGACACTTCTCATATTGCGTCCAACTTGATTGGTGATTAGATACAAAACATCTAGTCCGAAAACCTCTTCTAGAGGCGGTCCCTTTAAATCAAGCGGCCCCCATATATTTATGGGATCGCCGGAAGAGAGTGATGTAATAATTGATACAAAAGATTTAAAGTTTTTAAACAGAAACGTATTAACCCCCCCTACGCATGGTTTCCATCTAACTTCACGTTATTCACGAGCCCCTCGCTATCTATTTTCAAAACAAATGGTTTTTAAACAGAGTAGATCCATGTATCAAATGTCCCATGGAAGAGGGATTAAATATCGAAAAGTGTTTTGTTGCTTCGAATCGATACTATTTTTAGTTACAGTTCAAATAAACTATCGTAGTACTAGCTTGAATAAAAATCTTCCCTCAAAACAGCTTGGAAGTTGTCAACATATGTTTGTCTTAATCGTTTAGCGAGTACAATATATCATCTAAAACAACGCATTTTATGCTGCTGGAATAACTATTCTGAAGTCTTTAACGTCTTACATTAGTCACTAATGATTTATATAGCAGACAAAAAAATGTGTTTTTGGGTCACTAGTGACGGTCCCCAAAATGTTCGGTCGGCGCCCCGCAAATAGATTTGGGAGCCGTCGCCTTTCGGGGGCCGTCTGTCTGCTTCGATACCAGACAATTTGGCAATTCTACGAGTTAGTCCAAAATTCATTTAAAATCACATAGTAAGTCCGTAGAAGTCGTGCCACCCGCCATTTTAAAGGTAATTAAGTGTAATTTATTTTAGAAACACTTCCAAGACTTCATTTTAAACTTAAATAAGTCAAAAATGAAAAATACTACATAATAGTCAAAACTTTGAGTTTCGTTTTAACGTAAAACTTGTTTTTTTTTTTACATTTTCCTTCGAGTCAGGCATTTCTAATTGATGTATCTTTGAAAAAACAGTGGATTTATCTTTGATAAAATATTGATCTTACTAAATTTCTTGAAATGGGGGGGGGAACTAGTTAATTTTTTAAATAAATCGTAGCTACAGTATACATCGTTGTACTCTAATAACAAAAACGAAGATGAATACTCTTATAATTGTGTATAGCTAAATGACTATGTGTAATTACTTGTATCTTAATTTCGTTAATAGATATTACTAAGTGAGCATTGCTACTTGTAATTGAGCTACTTATATATCTAAACACATATGTCATGTACACTATTTATTTGTTACTTACGAGTTTTTTTTTTTATTGGATTATGCCCTAATAAGGAATACATAACTAGATCTCTTCGTTATGTTACGAAATTGTTTGTTGCATTGCATAACGAGCATCACAGATCTCCATGATTTACAATGTGTTACCAATACAACATCTTGTAAATCATTTTTTCGAGTGGTATATCCTCCATAGGAATGAGAGTCCAATAGTTTGTCAAGTGTGTGAGAATATATTGTCATAAGATCATATGTTAAAAACCCGACAACCCCAACCGAAAGCCAATATTTACAACATGTTACACTCTCACTAACAAGATGTCTAAAATCTTCCTATCCCCTTGCCTGTTTTTGAAGCTCCTAGGGATGGTCAAACAAAAGAAAAGATCATATTAATACATTAGTATTTTAATAAACCGACGAAAAAACATGTATTTTCTTAAAAAAAAAAACTAAAAAAAGAAACTGTGCTCAATATGCATCACCCAATTAGCTAGTATTATTCTAATACACTCACATATAATTATATTCTTTTTTAAAACATATATTAGTGATTTTTCAAAAAAATCAGTGTAATATAAAAATAGTTAGGAAAATCATTTAAAATAATTACTTAAAAAATTTCAAAAACAAATGCATACTATACTATCAACAAATAGTTTTTCCGCACAAGAAGCAAAATATATGACAATCTTGAAGTAAGAGGATTAACACTGTTTCATTATCATCAACACATCCTTACAACTAGTCTTAGGATTAATGTAACACACTATGAAAATCTTTATTTGTTTTCTTTTAAAAGAGTGTTCGTGAGGGTCAAAAAAGATTTCAAAAATATATCGATTCATTATTCAAATTATGATTGATATTATTATCGAATCTAATTGACAAATTTTTGAGTATGGATAAGAAATCGAATTCTTATTTGTATAGCTTTGAGATTATATCAAAATGTAACAAGAGATATTATCTTAAACCTACATACTCAATCTCACACAATTGATATGAAAATAATCACATCCTTTGCCAAGACGACAAGAATATGCATCGGATTATAACTCACACTTGTGTAAATGATGTCATATTGAGTCTACGTGTCCAATAGTTATGTTCTAAATATTTGGCAAATATATGCATAAAATACACAATAAAGTAGGATTGACGACTTGAATGTTTTGTCCAGAATATTCAAGTAATTTACCTTGCAATGCAAATGGTAAAGTCCTCATCTTCGAAAATCCAAACATGAGCAAAAGCACAACATATGTAACTTTGCTCAAACAATTCAAAAGCACAACTCAAAACTCAAATTCTTTTATCATCAAAACTTTCTCTTACTTTACCAAATAAGCATAATATTTCTTCTTCACCAAATAAGAACCTTTTAACCATCTAAGGTTATGACTAGGAACAATTGAACATATTCCACAAACCATTATTGTGCTTTCTTTCAATAAGTGATTGTAAGAAGATTTCGAATATGAAGATGATTATTATTCAAATGACAATAAATCTCATTATTCAATCTAATTACAAAATTAGAATATGAACATGAAATCGAGACTAGGATTTATCTAGATCACGAAAATATGAATCAAATGACCATAGATATTTTTTCGAGTCTACATGTTTAACTATCCTCGGTTATAACATGAAATCACGAAGTCGATTATAAGACAACAAGATTAGTCATCAAATTGCAATTCACACTTGCAATGAAAATGTTTTATTGAGTCTAAAGTGTTCAAATGTTTGTGTACTATGGTCAAATTATACATGCTAAACTACATACATTTTAAGTAGGATTGATGACTTATGAATTTCCATCAGGAAACTCATAAGTACTCCAACTTGATAAGCAAGACTTGGATGTCATTTCTGAAAACTCAAACCAAGAACCCTTATAACTTATATAAGTTTTTCTTAATAACCTAATATCAACACCTTCTCCCAAATAATGGGAAAATTATCCTTGCCCAAATTTGGCACCTCCACGGATCGATGGATCCTTCATCCTAGATTCATCTTCGGTTTAGGTAGATCCGCCCTATAGCATTAGATTTAAACATCTTCCTCTTGTCAATCTCTTGCTTAAAATTCTAACATACATGTAACTAAACTTTAGTTAATCATCGTTATTTCTACAAAGAAACAAACACAAGATCTATTGAGGTAAATAACCTGAATTGGATTTCTTTCATAACAGACATGCAAAGGTGCATTCTTTAAACACTCTCAATATAGAGCATTACACATTGTCACTTTTAAGAATACTCTTAAGTCCTGGATGACTCATTCTTTCTTATAGCTATAACAGCTTGCTTGCTCTCTCATTCAACCTTAGAATTCTACACATCTTGATTAGGATTATGTGAACCGAAATTAAAGTATGTTAGTTGAGTCATATTAGGCCTTGCATGAAAAGACAATACAAATTTTATCTTTGCTACACTTCATTAGGCAAATATAGGAATTCTATTTTATCTAATATGAGAATGACTACTAGAGAACGTGTTGCACTAGAAATTCAATTTGACCTAATGGTTGAATTGCTTCCAATAGTGAAGTTGGGTTCGTGGTATAACCCGTAAAAATGGTCGTGTTTAGCCTGAATTGAGCACCACTAGTGATAGTCTCATATTCATTCTCTAATTTGATTAAATGACTCTTCTTAAATAAGCCTGATGATAGTCTACATCGATAGACTTTGTATCTGTGGAAACTAGAAGGAGGGGTTGAATAGTTTACAAGTTAATTGGCATTTTAAAATTTTACTTCTAAAATTGTTAGATTTGAGTATATGTTCAATCAATCAACAATGTGAACCAATTAAGATAACTATCTAATTTTAATAACTACACAAACAATATAAAGAGATAAAGGAAATAACGATTAAACCAAGGCACCAAGATTTATAGTGGTTCGGCTATGAAGCTCTTCTTCGCCCTACTCTACTCCCTGGGTATCCGAATCGAGATTTCACTATGTCAACAAGCTCCCTTCAGGCGGAGAAAATCGTTTACATGTCGCTTACGTTATTTTCTGACACTAAGCTAAATGTTGAGTCATAATCTTAGCTAGAACCAATATACCACTTCACAAGTACTACACAATCACAAGATCTACACTATCGAATTTACACACTATCCAAGTTACACAATCATACAAGATAATCAAAATAGAGTTTTGAATCTTAAAAGAAGAGAGGAGAAATCACTAATCTCTAACACTTCATTTCTTGGTGAATACGAGTGTTCTTCTCTTGCACTTGATAGAAGAAGGAGGAAGATAGAATATGAGATTTGATCACTTGAAACAAGATTAAACTATGTTAGCGATCAAGATATTTAGTGATAAAAAGAAGGTTTAGAGAGAGAAAAATCATGCTAAGAGGTTTGTTTTTCGCTAAGAATAGTGTAGTATTTATAGCCAAGAAATCCCAATGGTCAGCTGGTGGTGGTCCTGGCGGTCCCAGATATATCTGGAGGCCACCTAGCGACTTAAGGGGCCGCCCCGAGACTGACACTCTGATTTTTGTCCTTTTGTGGGGAAGGTTTATCCTGGTGAGTTGTATTTAGTTTTGGAGGAGAAATCTGAATTCAAATTTATGTTTTTAAATAAAACATTATTTTTATTTAACAAAACTATTTTGTGTAATTTTGTAAAAATATATGTAGAAATGTGATGGATTAAAAAGAAAAATTATTTTCTTGATCACTAATTAAGTTTAATGATTTGTTTATCCATACCTTAAGTGATTTATGTCTAAATGGAAGTTTACGATTAATAACATGTAAACATTTATTTTTATCGTGAATGTTTTTATATTTTTTCATCTTCAAAACGTAGAGGAGTCGAAAAATATAAATAACGTTTTTAAGCATTATTTGTATTAACAATCCCTCCCCCTTTTGATGATGACAAAATATAAACTCATTTTGAATAAAAATAAAATTTTCAAGTTATTAATGAGTTTTAATACGTTTCTCCCCCTTTTTGTCGAATCCAAAAAGGTTAATCATCAAGATGTAGAGAGAAAGAATTGACGATGCTAAGACTCCCGCTTGATGTTTACTCCCCCTCGTTTGGGGCACTAAAGGATCGAGCTTATATGATTTTGCTACAAAAATGAGTTAGAAATACAAGTGCAAAAAAACATTTTTAACGAGTAGCAATGATTACGACAAATATATATACATGGCTATGTAGAGATATAAAAGAAATAGCCATATAAGCCATAATGCATACACATTCCTCATAATAATAAGAGACCATTCATTCATCATAGATAAAATTCATACATGCATAACAAAATGATAAGGTGTTATTTTATACATTATTTTGGGGTCATTTAACCCCTTAAATCATGCAAATATGCATAGATTATGTGCTTAATTGTTTGTTTTCAGGTTTTTAGCATTTGGGTGACATTTGCAGGGAATGCGCATGACTTAGGCTCATTTGGAGAAGAAACGGATGAGATTACGACTCTACACCAAAAATCATAAAGAATTATGCATACAACGCGTAGAGACGGCGTCACAGGCATAAAGAGATGTCGTCGTGATCCATCTGGTGACAGCGTCAGAGACTTAGTGACGGCGTCACGACGTAGCCGACTCAATGAAGATATTGATCCCAATAGAATAGATCTTACTTAGCTTGTATACGGCTAATTTGTATTGAGTATATCCAAAACAACTATGATAGAAACTTTGATTGTGAATATCAAAGACTATGCGGAATCGAGTAAATGATACTAAGAAGAATTTCAATGAAACAGTAAAGAATAAGATTAATAACAAAAAAGTTTACCAAACTTTCAGCCTTAATATAATACGAACACTCTTAATAGTGTTAGGGTTACAAAACCTTGAAGCTATATTGATATGAAGTTGACCATGAGTTGACTTTGTTTGACTATTGATAGAAAACTTTCGGCTTTTTGTGTGCTCTTCCGTTCTCGTTTCCGTGTTTGCCCAGTTTTATTTTCCTTTCCTTGCGATTTTGTAATATCCGCAACCTACCACAATCACAAAGAAAAAACCCCAAAAAAACAAGCAGTATTCAAGCATTTTAAGCACAATTTTGTCTTTTTAGGGCCATTTTTGATATAAAAAGGATATGTGTTTTCACACATATCAAATATGCAAGCGGATCATCAACTCACACATGTGTAAGATGATGTCATATTGTAAGTCCTACTTGTCCTACATAGTTGTGTTCAAATATTTGGCAAATATCTGCATAAATATAACAATGAGTAGGATTGTCGACTTTGAATGTCTGTTCCAAAATATTAAGTAATTTTACCTTGCAATGCAATTTGTAAAGTCGTCGACACCGAAAAGCAAACATGAAGCAAAACGCACAACATATGTAACTTTGCTCAAACAATTCAAAAGCACAACTCAAAACTCAAACTATTTTCCCATCAAAACTCTCTCTTACTTTATCAAATAAGTATAATATTTCTTCTTCACCAAATGAGAACCCTTTAACCATCTAAAGTTAGAATTAGAAAGAATTGAACATATTCCACAAATCATTTTTGTGTTTTCTTTCAATAGGTGATCGTAAGGGGATTTTAAATATGACAATGATTATTATTCAAACGATAATCAATCTCATTATTCAATCCAATTACAAATTTAGAATATGAACATAAAATCGAGATTAGGATTTATCTAGATCACGAAAATATCAATCAAATGACCATAGATATTTTCCCGTGTTTACATGTTTAACCATCCTCGGTTATTACATGAAATCACAAAGTCGATTGCAAGACAACAAGATTAGTCATCGAATTGCAATTCACACTTGCAATGAAGATGTTTCATTGAGTCTAAAGTGTTCAAATGTTGTGTTATTAGCTATGGTTAAATTATACATGCTAAACTTAACACACTCTAAGTAGGATTGACGACTTATGAATTTCCATCAGGAAACTCATAAGTACTCCAACTTGATAAGCAAGACTTGGATGTCATTTCTGAAAACTCAAACCAAGAACCCTTATAACTTATATAAGTTTTTCTTAATAACCTAATATTAACACCTTCTCTCAAATCATAGGAAAATTATCCTTGCCCAAATTTGGCACCTCTACGGATCGATGGATCCTTCATCCTAGATTCATCTTCGGTTTAGGTTGATTCTCCCTATAGCATTAGATTTTAACATCTTCCTCTTGTCAATCTCTTGCTTAAAATTCTAACATACATGTAACTAAACTTTAGTTAATCATCGTTATTTCTACAAAGAAACAAACACAAGATCTATTGAGGTAAATAACCTTAATTGGATTTCTTTCATAACAGACATGCAAATGTGCATTCTTTAAACACTCTCAATATAGAGCATTACACATTGTCACTTTTAAGAATACTCTTAAGTCCTGGATGACTAATTCTTTCTTATAGCTACAACAGCTTGCTTGCTCTCTCATTCAACCTTAGAATTCCACACATCTTGATTAGGATTATGTGAACCAAAATTAAAGTCTGTTAGTTGAGTCATATTAGGCCTAGTATGAAAAGATAATACAAATTTTATCTTTGCTACCCTTTATTAGGCAAATATAGGAATTCTATTTTGTCTAATATGAGAATGACTACTAGAGAACCTGTTGCACTAGAAATTCAATTTGACCTAATGGTTGAATTGCTTCCAATAGTGAAGTTGGGTTCGTGGTATAACTTGTAAAAATGGTCGTGTTTAGCCTGAATTGAGCATCACTAGTGATAGTCTCATATTCATTCTCTAATTTGATTAAATGGCTCTTCTTAAATATGCCTAATGATAGTCTACATCGATAGACTTTGTATTTGTGGAAATTAGAAGGAGGGGTTAAATAGTTTATAGGTTAATTGGCATTTTAAAATTTTACTTCTAAAATTGTTAGATTTGAGTATATGTTCAATCAATCAACAATATGAACCAATTAAGATAACTATCTAATTGTAATAACTACACAAACAATATAAAGAGATAAAGGAAATAACGATCAAACCAAGACCCCAAGATTTATAGTGGTTCGGCTATGAAGCTCTTCTTCACCCTACTCCACTCCCTGGGTATCCGAATCGAGATTTCACTATGTCAACAAGCTCCCTTCAGGCAGAGAAAATCGTTTACACGTCGCTTACGTTATTTTCTGACACTAAGCTAAATGTTGAGTCCTAATCTTAGCTAGAACCAATCTACCACTTCACAAGTACTACACAATCACAAGATCTACACTATCGAATTTACACACTATCCAAGTTACACAATCACACAAGATAATCAAAATAGAGTTTTAAATCTTAGAAGAAGAGAGGAGAAATCATTAATCTATAACACTTCGTTTCTTGGTGGATACGAGGGTTCTTCTCTTGCACTTGATAGAAGAAGGAGGAAGATAGAATATGAGATTTGATCACTTGAAACAAGATTAAACTATGTTAGCGATCAAGATATTTAGTGAGAAAAAGAAGGTTTAGAGAGAGAAAGATGACTAAAAAAATCATGCTAAGAGGTTTGTTTTTCTGCTGAGAATAGTGCTGTATTTATAGCCAAGAAATCCCAATGGTCAGCTGGTGGCGGTCCCGGCGGTCCCAGATATATCTGGGGGCCGCCTAGCCACTTAGGGGTTCGCCCCGAGACTGACGCTCTAATTTTTGTCTTTTTGTGGGGAAGGTTTATCCTGGTGAGTTGTATTTAGTTTTGGGGGAGAAATTTGAATTCAAATTTATGTTTTTAAATAAAACATTATTTTTATTTAACAAAACTATTTTTTGTAATTTTGTAAAAATATATGTAGAAATGTAATGGATTAAAAAGAAAAATTATTTTCTTGATCACTAATTAAGTTTAATGATTTGTTTATCCATACCTTAAGTGATTTATGTCGAAATGGAAGTTTACGATTAATAACATGTAAACATTTATTTTTATCGTGAATGTTTTTATATTTTGTCATCTTCAAAACGTAGAGGAGTCAAAAAAATATAAATAACGTTTTTAAGCATTATTTGTATTAACAATCCCCCCCCCCCCTTTTGATGATGACAAAATATAAACTCATTTTGAATAAAAATAAAATTTTCAAGTTATTAATGAGTTTTAATATGTTTCTCCCCCTTTTTGTCGAATCCAAAAAGGTTAATCGTCAAGATGTAGAGAGAAAGAATTGACGATGCTAAGACTCCCCCTTGATGTTTACTCCCCCTTGTTTGGGGCATCGAAGGATCGAGCTTATGTGATTTTGCTATAAAAATGAGTTAGAAATACAAGTGCAAAAAAACATTTTTAACGAGTAGCAATGATTACGACAAATATATATACATGGCTATGTAGAGATATAAAAGAAATAGCCATATAAGCCATAATGCATACACATTCCTCATAATAATAAGAGACCATTCATTCATCATAGATAAAATTCATACATGCATAAAAATGATGAGGTGTCATTTTATGCATTATTTTGGGGTCATTTAACCCCCTAAATCATGCAAATATGCATAGATTATGTGCTTAATTATTTGTTTTTAGGTTTTTAGCACTTGGATGACATTTGGAGGGAATACGCGTGACTTGAGCTCATTTGGAGAGGAAACGGACGAGATTACGACTCTACACCAAAAATCATGAAGAATTATGCATACAGCGCATGGAGACGGCGTCACAGGCATAAAGCGACGCCGTCGTGATCCATCTGGTGATAGCGTCAGAGACTTAGTGACGGCGTCACGACGTAGCCGACTTAATAAAGATGTTGATCCCAATAGAATAGATCTTACTTAGCTTGTATAAGGCTAAGTTGTATTGAGTATATCCAAAACAACTATGATAAAAACTTTGATTGTGAATATCAAAGACTATGTGAAATCTAGTTAATGATACTAAGAAGAATTTCAATGAAACAGTAATGAATAAGATTAATAACAAAACAGTTTAACAAACTTTCAGCCTTAATATAATACGAACACTCTTAATAGTGTTAGGGTTACAAAACCTTGAAGCTATATTGATATCAAAACAAACGATTTCTAGATATCTAACTCTATGCCCTAGGACCTCCTTTTATACACCAAGGAGTCCTAACTGGTTTACAATATTTTCCTAAGTTATCATGATCTTCTAAACAAATAAATTATACGTATCTTTTACAAAAATATCTCATACTTATCACATAAGCAATCTTTATATTTTCTCTTATAAGTCTTTGATCTCTTCTCTGTCAGCATAAACTCTTCTAGTAGTTGTAATCTTTAAGCATTTGTAACTTTTACACCAACAGTAGTAACTTTTGTACCAGCAGCACTAACTGTATACAAGCAGCATTAACTACTTAGAAAGTTTTCTTCAATCTTCATTAGCAGTACTAAGTTACACTAGCAGTAGTAACTTGCAGTAGTAACATATACTAGCAGTAGTAACTTATACTAGCAGTAGTAACTAGTAGTACTAATATACACTAGCAGTAGTAACTTACACTAGCAGTACTAACTACTTAGCATATTTTTCATTAAGATTACTAACAACACTAATTTATACTTAGCAGCAGTAACTAATACCTTAATAGTCTTAACTTCCACTTAGCAGTAGTAACTTCCAAACAGCATCAAGAGGCTTTTAATACTAACAATCCTCCCCTAAACTTGATATTTATCTTCAAAATCATCAAGTTTCTTCATTAAAAGCTTCATAATCACCAAGAGGATGCTTCCAATTCTTGAGCTGTTTTGTCATAAGCTTAAGAAGCTGATAACACATTTCATTCTAATAGTCAGCTTGCAGCTTTTTATTTAGCATATCAGTGATTGTTGCAGGTGTAAGGGGATATCTCTTCTAAACTAGCATATAGACATGCATATCTTCAAACCTCACAAAGTGTATTCTACAGGAATCATATAGCCTCCAAAGCAATACTTTCTTTCCTTGTAAATTCCTCCATATTAGATCTTCTACATGATGTTCAAACATAGTCTTTAGATTACCCCCATAGCACTCTTTCATAGCCTTATTCTGGCCTTGTATTCCCATGCTTAGCTTTAACCAACTTCCATAGATTTTCCAAGTCTTCTCTGTCAAACTCTTTGAGCAGTTGACTAAACAATAAATATGTCTTGGCACTTCCATCAGCTCTCATTATTTCATAATACCCATTCCTTCCTTTTCTATGAATCTAGAAATTTACAATGGGTGCAGGCTTGGTAGCTAGAGGTATAGCATCAATTGCCACTTCATCATCTTGGACAATCTCAAAGCATTGTTTAAGATCTTATTTCTCTTTATCATCTTCCATTTTCTATTTCTTTGCTACCTCTTGTTCTAGCTCTTCTCCTGCTCTCTTAGAATTACTTTCTTGTGCCATCTCTGCTTCAGCTTTCTTTGAGCTCTCTTTCACCAACTCAGCATCCTTATCAACAAACGTGTTTACCCTTGTCATGGCTTTATCAAATAACTTCTGAATTTCTGTAAATGACTTGTTCTTCAATTAACTTTGCTTGTAACCAACCATGTTTTTTAGATAAGTTGACATTGTACTTTTCTTTTGTGCTTTAGTTGGTGGCTTGTTCCTCTTTTCTTGAGCTCTTAATGCTGCAAAGTGTTTCTTTCTCTTTTACAAGATTTCTACAAAAAAATCTTGCCTTCTCTTCATCTGTTAATTCTTCTTGCTCTCTTGCTTGCAATCTTTCAGCCAATAACCTATCAGCCTCTATCATTGCTTGCACATTATCCTAAGAAATGTTGGATTCTTCAACTTTCTTAGCCTTCTCTCTTGCAAGTCTTGCTTGTTCTTCTTCTTCAACTTATAGCTTGAAAGCAAGTTCTTCATCAAGTCTTATTTGTTCTTTCATCTTCAAAGGCTTCTCAGGTTTAATCATCTTAGCTTTGCCTTTATCCTTGATGTTTGAAGGTATTGGTGTTGGTGTTGGTCTTGTTGTAGATTCACCAGGGTCTCTAAAAGTAATGCTTTTAGCTTTGGGTATTGTTAAAGGTGTTGTTGTGGTTGTACTCAACACTGGATCTTGTACCACAACCTTAGGTTTTACACTCCTTAATTCAGCTAATGCTTAAGCCAAAGTAATCTCTTAAGTAGTAATTGTGGCAGCAGCACTAACTTTAGCAGTACTAACTACTTCTTCAACAACTTTTTCACTTTGCTCTGTAACAAACACTTCTTCACCATTAAAAACATATGTATCAAACATTTGAGCAACATCATACCTCCCCTGATTTTCATCAACCAATGTAACTTCTGCATCTTGGTCAATGTCATCTATTTTCCTCCCCTGTTTGGATGCATCCTCCTGATCACCCAAACCTTCATCTTCAGAGGAAACAACTTGTGCAGATCTACCAATTTTGAATAATCTTTTCATCCCTGGAGTTTTTGACTTCCTTTTCCTTTCCAGATTCTTGACTCTCTTCTTCAAACTAGCAATCTCCTTTGCTTGAGCAGTCTTTGTTGTCTCTAAGTCAAGAACTCTATCAGATAGTTTTGTACAAAGGTCCATCAATTCCTTAAGTTTCAGTCTGTCATCCCCACTTCCAAGTGTGTTAACTCTTGAGAGAGGTGGGTCATTGGACTGTATAGGTACATTTTCCTCATTGGCAGCCTCATCTGCTATAGGCTCTGTAGGACCACTGGATTGAGGAATCTCAGTGTCTTTTCTCTATCTTCTCCTAGATTGTTTCTTTTGAGGTTGTTATGTTGATGGTTGAATGATAGGTGTGTGATGGGGATCAGTTGGCATAGCTGAACCTTCACCTATTTTTTCTTGAGCTTGAACCATCATGGTTGGAAATAAGGGTGTAACTACTCCAGAGAATCCTTTCCCAACCCTTTTCATATTGCTAAATACCTGCTTTGTGTGAGAGGGTATAACAAAAGTTTCATTATGAGTAGACATATCACCAACTTGTTTATCCATAAAGACTTGCATAAACCTAGGATACATTAGAAATTTGACACTACAATCCACATTCTTCACCATACTTTCAAAGATATACTTAGAAAAGTTAAATTTCTAGTTTGTGGCTAAGCATATTATTGCAGAGGCTATAGTGCTACTAAATTCGTTCCATTCAGTAGACTTAGCACTTAGGCATTGCAGAATAGTATGAATAAAAAACTTCCATTGAGTAGAAAAGAAAGCCTTGTAAAATGTAGACATTCAATTCCTTCTGCATCTTCCAATTGAAGATCTCTTCTTTCACTTGTCTTAGTGATGATCACTTTCTTCCCATCCACTAGGGCTTGAAACTGAACTTCTCCATTAACAGTTTTCACCTTTGTAGTAGCCTAAAACTGCTCAATACATGAAGTACAGATTGTAGGATTAACTATTAACGCATATTTGATAGGATTCGCATTTAAGAAATCCAAAATTTGCTCAAACCCATCACTTTCAGTGGGTTTAGCCAAGAACCCGACCATGTTGTGTGAATCAGTAAACTTTAAAGCAGACATTGTGATGGGTTTTGATGATTAACGATAAAATTGAGTCAGGGTTTATGATTAGAGAGTATTTCAAAGATTGAAATCGAGTAAAAGTTTGAATGAAACCCTTAATCAAAGTATTTATATAAATACCCTCAATAACATTAACGTTCGCTAGCAGTTGTAAGTTATGCCTAGCAGCATTAACTTTCAACTAGCAGTAGTAAGTAACCCAGCAGTAGTAACTCAGCAGTAAATTAAGCCTAGCAGCATTAACTTTCTCTAGCAGCAGTAAGTTTATGCCTAGCAGCATTAACTTTGAATAACCAGCATTAACTCCAATTCCTTTCTAATCAGCATTTCCATCATTAAATTAGTATTTTAACTTACAAATTCTCTCTGTATGTTTTTTATTTCTCTCAATTCTTTTAGCTCACAATTCTCTCTGTCTGTTTTTGATTTCTCTCAATTCTTTTAGCTCATAATTCTCTTTGTCTGTTTTTTATTTCTCTCAATTCTTTTAGCTCACAATTCTCTCTGGCTATTTTTTATTTCTCTTAATTCTTTTAGCTCACAATTCTCTGTGTCTGTTTTTAATTTCTCTTAATTCTTTTAGCTCATAATTCTCTCTGTTTGTTTTTATCACACATCTCTCTTTCTGTTTTCAACTCCTAATTCTCTCAATTTTTTTTCTCACTAAATCACTCTGTCTGTTTTTATCATACATCTCTCTTTCTATTTTTAATCTTACTAATTCTCTCTTATTCATTTACCTCACCATTTTCTTAATCAAGACTTTAAAGATTTAGCATTCCAATACTGGTAATCAAATATTGAAATCTACTTACATCAAATGCTTTTGTAAGCAAATCTGCAACATTCTTGTCAGTATGAATCTTGATCATTTGAATTAGCTTCTTTTCATTGGAATCTCTGATGAAGTGATGTCTAATCTCAATTTTCTTTATCTTTGAGTGAAAAACAGGGTTCTTCACTATGCATATAGTACTCTCATTATCAATATAGATCTTTGTATGCATAAAGTTATACCCATAATCCAGGAATTGATTTTGAATCCAAAGTACTTGGCCATAACAACTTGAAGCAGCTACATATTCAGCCTCTGTTATGGAATTAGCAACCACAATCTGCTTTTTACACTGCCATGAAATCAATCTACATCCTAGGAATTGACAACCTCCTGTTGTGGACTTCCTATCTAAGCTTGCTCCTACATAGTCACTGTCAGTATATGCCACCAAGTCAAAAGGTAAATCCTTAGGATACCAAAGGCCCAATTTAGGTTGACCTTTAAGATATCTAAAAATTATTTTCCCGGCATGAAGATGTGACACTTTATGGTTAACTTGGAATCTGGCACATACACATATAGCAAACATTATATCCGGTCTTGAAGAAGTAAGATACATCAATGAGCCAATCATTGATCTATACATGTGTTCATCTACATCTTCACCATCTGCATCTTTGAGAAAAGGCTTATGGGTTTCCATGGGTGTGTTTGCTGTTTTGACATCACTAAAGCCAAATTTCTTCAAAATCTCAGTCACATACTTGTCTTGGCTTATAAAAATCCCATCTTCCTTTTGTTTCATTTGCAGTCCTAGGAAGAATGTGAGTTCACCCATAAAACTCATCGGAAACTTCTTATGCATCATCTTTTTAAACTCTGTGCATAACTTCTTCTTTGTAGACCCAAAAATAATATCATCTACATATACCTGTACTATCAAAATATCACCTTGGTCCCTCTTAATAAACAAAGTTTTGTTTATCTGTCCTCTCTAAAACCTATTTTCCAACAAATAAGTGGACAAGGTCTCATACCAAGCTTTGGGAGCTTGATGCAAACAATAGATAGCCTTTTCTACTTTGTAAACTCTGTCAGGGAAGTCTGGATCTTCAAATCCTGGTGGTTGACAAACATAGACTTCCTCTTCAATCTTACCATAAAGAAAAGCACTCTTGACATCCATTTGGTACACCACAAAGTCTTTAAATGAGGCATAGGCTAAGAATAGCCTAATTTCTTCAATTCTTGCAACAGGGGCAAAAACTTCATCATAGTCAATCATTTCTTCTTGTGTGTACCCTTGAGCAACCAATTTTGCTTTGTTCTTTATCACAATGCCTCTTTCATCCTTCTTGTTGTCGTAAACCCATTAAGTGCCTATGGCCTTTTTTCCATTTGGTAAATCCACCAGGGTCCAAACCTTTTGTAATTTGAATTGTAGAAGCTCATCCTGCATAGCTTCTATCCAACTTGGATCCTTCAATGCTTGGATTACCTTTTTGGATTCTTCTTGTGATAAAAAGCAAGCAAACAAACAATTTTGAAAGTCTTTATGGTTTGTTCTTTGCTGAACTAAACTAAACAAACCACGTTCTTTCAAATTCTTTGTCATTCTTCTTGTTTGAGGTGCTGAATTCAAGTCTCTAATGATTTGGTCAACTGGATGATCTTTATGTATTCTTGTAGTTAGAATAGGACTGACAGGCATAAATGCATCTAAATTGTTCATGTTAGCCTCTGCACCAACATCTTCATCGTCATTTGAATAAACAATGTCTTCCAATTCAGGCATATTTAGATCATTTAGAAGTTTAATGCTTGTTTTTGGATCAACAGCATTAACTTCTGTGACAGTAGCATTAACAGTTGAACTAACAGCATTAACATTATTAGTGCTATTTCCATCACTAGTAGTATTAATATTGTTAGTGCTGTTAATATAATCATCCTTCTCTTGATTAATTCTTGGCTCCTCTGTACTTGGCTTCTATGATACCACTTGTTGATCCTAATAGAATAGATCTTACTTAGCTTGTATAAGGTTAAGTTGTATTGAATAAATCTAAAACAACTATGATAGAAACTTTGATTGTGAATATCAAAGACTATGCGAAATCTAGTCAATGATACTAAGAATAATTTCAATGAAACAATAATGAATAAGATTAATAACAAAACAGTTTACCAAACTTTCACCCTCAATATAATACGAACACTCTTAATAGTGTTAGGGTTACAAAACCTTGAAGCTATATTGATATCAAAACAAATGATTTCTAGATATCTAACTCTATGCCCTAGGACGTCCTTTTATACACCAAGCAGTCCTAACCGGCTTACAATATTTTCCTAAGTTATCGTGATCTTCTAAACAAATAACTTATACGTATCTTTTACAAAAATATCTTATACTTATCACATAAGCAATCTTTATCTTTTCTCTGATAAGTCTTTGATCTCTTCTCTGTTAGCATAAACTCTTCCAGCAGTTGTAATCTTTAAGCAGATGTAACTTTTACACCAACAGTAGTAACTTTTGTACTAGCAGCACTAACTGTGTACAAGCAACATTAACTACTTAGAAAGTTTTCTTCAATATTCATTAGCAGTACTAAGTTACACTAGCAGTAGTAACTTGCAGTAGTAAAATATACTAGCAGTAGTAACTAGTAGTACTAATATACACTAGCAGTAGTAACTTACACTAGCAGTACTAACTACTTAGCATATTTTTCATTAAGATTACTAACAGCACTAATTTATACTTAGCAGCAGTAACTAATACCTTAACAGTCTTAACTTCCACTTAGCAGTAGTAACTTCCGAACAACATCAAGAGGCTTTTAATCCCAACAGAAGATCTAGAATCATCCACGTAGCAACGGCGTCAGGATTACAATGCGACGCCGTCGCAACGATATCTCTATATATATTAAACCGATTGTAGGAAACTAGAAAGGGGGGGTTGAATAGTTTACTGGTTAATTTGTCATTTTAAAACTTTGCTTAGAAAATTGTTAGATTCGAGTTGTATGTCAATCAATCAACAATATGAATCACAACTAAAATATCTAATATAATGAATTAAGTAAACAATAACACTAAAGAGATAGAGAAAGAAACGATCAAACCAAGACACCAAGATTTATAGTGGTTCGGCAACGAAGCACCTCTTCGTTCCTACTCCACTCCCCGAGTACTCCACTCGAGATTTCACTATGTCAACAAGCTCCCTTTAGGCGGAGAAAACCGTTTACACGTCGCTTACTTTCTTTTCCGACACTAAGCTAGATGTCGAGTCCTAATCTTAGCTAGAACCAATCTAAGACTTCACAAAGTCTTTATACACTCACAAGATATATACCCTTGGATTGACACACAATCCAAATCACACCAATACACAATTTACACTATTGGATCTACACTCAATCCAATTTACACAACAACACAAAGTAAATGTAATGAAGATATGTGATCTTGAGGAGGAAGAGAGAGATCACTTGATAACAAATCGTATGTAGAAGAATACGATTGTTCTTCTCTTGCACTTGATTAGAAGAAGAAGGGAGGAAGAAAGAATTAATCACTTGAAAACAAGATCAAGATATGTTAGTGATCAAGATATGTGTTTTAGAAAGAAAGGAAGAAGAGAGAATAACAGATCTGAAAAAATTCGTGGCAAGAGGTTCTGTTTTTCAGATGGGGTGGCCCAGTATTTATAGGCACAAAAAAGAGCCGTTGTACTGACGGCGGTCCCGGCGGTCCCTAATATATAAGGGGGCCGCCGTAGACTACGCTCCCCTTTTTGTCTTTTTGTGGGGAAGGTGTTATCTGTTTTAGAACCTTCCATTTTAGGGGGAAAATCTGATTTCAAATTAATTAATTTAATAAAACATTTCTTTTATAAATAATTATTTTGTGTTTATATTTTTGTAAAAAACACTTTTGTAAAAATGTAAGGTTTAGGACAAAAATTATTTTCTTGATCACTAATCATGTTTAATGATTTGTTTATCCATACCTTAAGTGATTAATCTTAGAAATGGAATTTTACGATTAGTAATTTATAAACGTTTAATTTTATCGTAAACGTTTTCACATTTTGTTATTATCAAAACATCGAGAGGTCGAAAAATATAAATAACGTTTTTAGACATTATTTGTATTAACAATCTCCCCCTTTTTGATGATGACAAAACATAAACTCATTTAGTATAAAATTGGAAGTTTATAAATTATTAATGAGTTAAATTCTATTTCTCCCCCTTTTTGTCGAATCCAAAAAGGTTGATCGTCGAGTTGTAGTAGAGAGAAAGAAATCGACGATTAAAGACTCCCCCTTGATGTATGCTCCCCCTTGTTCGGGGCACCAAGGGATCGATCTTATGATAGTTTGTTTGCTACATAACAAGGTTAGAAATACAAGTGCAAACCAACATAGCATGACAAATATCTTTCAAGTTAACACATTGTATGTAAATTAACAAAAGAAAACTTTCATTCCACCAATAAGAAACTCATACATTAGCACAACCAACTAATACATTCATGCAAAATAAAACTAGAGTTAATACAAGATAAAGAGACATAATACTTCATAAGTCTTAAATGATTCATGATGCATAGAGAATGAATTTTTAAGCAAAAATGTCTTTGGATTTTCCATTATTAAGCCATTTGAAAACGGTCTATGGTCGAGGTGGAAAATAGGTTATGAAGGCAGTAGTTAGAAGACACTCGAGATGAGCAAACATAATGTTCATTTCATCTCGAAGGTTTAAGTAGAGGTTACGGTTGTGGATACAACAAATACAAGTTGATCCATGATAGTCATGATAGTTGTAGTAGAGTGGATGCCCCATGATAGGAGGTTGAGGTGGTGGTGGTGATGGTGAAGGTGGACATGAGAGATTTTCAAGAGGTGTGATTGGTGATAATGATAGAGTGATATCTAAAGAAGGAAGGCTTTAAAGTAGTTGAGGGTTTAAAGGTCTAGGAGGGACATCCAATATGTTCTCAAGCAAAGGGTTCAAAGGTTGAGGAGTGGTTGGTTCATTTGAGGATGGAAGTGAAATTTGAAGTTTTGATTGAAAAGAAGAAGATGTATTATCTTGGCTTGAGGAGGTTTGATTTGTGGATGGAGTTTTGGATGGTGCATTTGGAGGATTTGGAGATGAAGAAGTGGTGGTAGGAGAAGGTGTAGTGGTGATTTCTTCATCACTAGAGATGTTGACAAATAGTTGTCTAGGAGGGATTATGGTTTGTTTGATTTTCTTGGAAGGGTTTGAAGAAGAAGCATTTGTGGAATTCATGGTAGAGTTTGGTTGAGGAAGACGAAGATCAGAGAAATAAGAAGAGTTCATGATTTAAGGTGGAAGAAGTAGATTCAAGAGGTAAGGCATGGGGTTTGAAGTTTTAGATTCCAAAAAATGTTTATCAAAAAGCAGAAATCAGCTAGGCCTGGATGGGATAGTGGTCAACTGCATAGAAATTCAGGAGGTCACAGTGAAGAAATCCGTAACTTCTAGTGACGGTCCCATAAATACCCGGCGGTCCCAAATATATTGGGGGGCCGCCCAGTATTTAAGGGGGTCGTTTTCTGGAGTGAGGGAATTTTTCTAGTTTTTCTGTAAAACCTATACGAAAACATTTTCATATTTTTGCAGTCAATTCTATTTAATCATGAATCATCTAAGCCATAACAATCAAACATGTAGGACTAAGCATTCTAAATTCAATTCAAGAAAGCATACAAATTGACAAGTTCATAAGCATGCATAATATATTAAACATAACCAAAGTGTATTAAGGTGCATGCAAGCATAGGTTTAGGATGATAAAATCAAATAATTATCCAAGGCAAGTGATGTTGCCCGTACTAAGTTTCTAGCAAATGCCATAAGATCAAATATCTAAGCATAGTAGATTATTAAATAGTATAGATAATAATGTCTTAAAGCAATTTTCCTCATTGCTCACTTCTTCATGTTCCTTCACAACCTTCTAAGACTTTTTCCGATAGACCTTACTCCGTCACGATGCTCATCTCGTAGTTGTATTTAAAGAGTTATGGTTTCAGATAGAAGGGTGTTTAAGTGATGACTTTCATGAGGAGGGCTTTGAGGGACTCTAGCGACATTATTTGACGAGGAAGAAGTATTTTGAGGTAGAGAGGAAGGATTGGAATGAGAAGATTCGTCATCATTTTCATGCATGGAATCATTCAATGGATGAGATGACGATGGATGATTTAGAGTGGAGGATGAGGAGCTAGCATTTGGCTCACGAGGTCTTTTCTTTCCACGATCTGCTCGTGTCTTTTGCTTGTAGTGAGGAGCGAGCGGATGCATGGCTCGATCATGTGAGACATAACGATCAAAAGCTAGCTCAGGAGAGACGGACACTAGGTTTGAATCGAGTCTTTTCCATTCTTTTGAGAATGAAAAATGCTAGGTTATAAGAAGTGGATGTCTCAATGCAATAGAGCATGTGACAAAGACAAGCGGAGACATGATCCCTATGTCCTCCTTGACAAATGGTGTTTTCACGAGTAATCTTAACCCATGGTTTCATATGAGTTTGAATCTCTCGGGTTAAAAAAAAAAATTCACCAATGATAATGGTTTTCTTGTTTTTGGTACGAGTCTCTTGACTTTGACGTGGAATTTGAATAAGAGACTTAATTACTCTTGGAGATGGGGGTTTGGTTTTATAGAGACCTCTACTTGGAACACTGACCGATAAATGGTCAAGGGACCACATTTCGATGATAGAGGCATGACCTTTGAAAGGGATTTTTAGAATTTGACCGAATTCCTCAAGAGTGAGGGAAAAAGACTTATTTTGAATGACAAAATTGACAATGAATTGAACCTCAGGATTTTTAAGTAAAAGTGAGTTGACAGTAGAACTCAAGAACAAAGCGAGGTATAATTTGTTCGTTAATATCTAACAAACAATCAAACCCGATTGACTCAAACTTAGCGTGAATATGACTTATATTTATGAAGTTTGGACTTAAAATCATCCCCTCATGAAAGTATCTTTTTTTAAGATTGGCCATTGTATTTAGTAAGGGTTGATTAAATTCATTTGATATTTGGGGTATGTAGTTTCTTGTCTTTTAATGATCAAGACCGATAGCTCGAGGCATTGTTACCTAGAAAGATATAAGCAAGATCATATTTTAATCGCTTTTACATTTATTAATGTTTTGAGTTTGTGCCTAGTGTGTGCCTATATGCAAACAATGTGGAGTAACGATTAACTCGACCTAAATATAAGATCCTAAGAGTTAACCCAAATGCTCCTTAATTTGATTTTGCTCAACCAAACAAGTCAAAAAATACATATGAATTATGTATCTCGAAATTTGTTTATGAGATCATTATGCATGTTTTTAAAAACGTTTTTAGGTTGTATTGACAATGCATAACAACAATTTTATTGTGTTCCTAACGTGAGTGATTTGAAAATAAAATTGGGATTTTGGTTCAAAATCAATTTTTTGTTTAATCTTAATAATGTATGCAAATCCTATGTCTACGGGAAGCATATTAGTTATACATTATATCCTAGTACTCTTAATTGCACAAAGTTGAAAGAAAAATTAAAAATCCCCAATTTCATTTTTTGGTGTTCATCATGAACCCTAGACTCAAATTGAAAGAAAATAGATGAAATGACTTACAATTGATGATCTTTGTGATATTAGAAATGATTATTAGTATTGATTTGATCTTTAATTGAAGTTTTAATGGTTGATTTTGAGTTTTGGTGGGTTTTGGTTCGAGTTCGTCAATGGCAGCAAGTAAGGGGGTGTTTGTTTTTCAGTTTTGAAAATTTTTAATTAAGTGTCCCGTTTTGTGTATTGTTGATGGCGGTCCTGTATTTACCCAGCGGTCCCAAATATATTAGGGGGCCGCCTTCGGGAAATGATTTTGAACTTAATTTTGATGAAGATTTTGCGAAGAGGAGTGACGTTTTAATTTGCATTTCGCGAATTAAACATGCTTAAAGTACTTCGGATGAAGCATTTAAGTTGTCACGACACGGAATGGAATACGGACTAGAATTGAGACAGAAGAAATAGAAGCGGAATAATATGATTTATGGAATGTGTTCCATCATTCCTAAACCAAGACGTAATTGAGACAGAAGAAATAGAAACGGAATAATATGATTTATGGAATGTGTTCCATCATTCCTAAACCAAGACGTAGATAGTTAAACGATTCACCTTTAAGGGGTTTAGTAAGAATATCGGCGATGTTGTCGGCGGACGGCACTTTTTTGATTGAGATATGTCCATTTTGGACATTATCACGAAGAAAGTGGTGACGTATTTCGATGTGTTTGGTACGAGAATGTTGCACCGGGTTTTTGCTAAGGTCAATCGTGCCTTTGTTGTCGCACAAGATGGGAACGTCGTCGGGTCGTACGTCGTAGTCGATGAGAGCTAGTTTCATCCATAGTGCTTGTTGACATGCCTTTCCAGGGCTTACATATTCGGCTTTGGTAGTAGATATAGCAAGGGGGTTTGTTTCTTCGAGAACCAAGATGTCAAACAACATCCCACGAATGTACAAATACCGCTAGTGCTCTTTCGGTCTACATAATCTCCCGCATGATCAGAGTCGGCATATACTACGGTTTCTATGTCGGTCCCCCTTAGGATACCATAATCCTAATTGCATAGTGCCTTTAATGTATCGAAAGATACACTTAACCGCTTCAAGGTAAGAGGTTTTGGGAGCCTCTTAAAAGCGGGCACAAAGGCAGACACTAAACATGATATCGGGCCTACTTGTCGTTAGGTATAATAGACTACCTATCATGCCTCGATACTTGGTACTATCTACCGACTCACACTCTTCATCTTTCGTGAGTTTAGTATCGGAATACATAGGAGTTTTCATTGGTTTAGAATCTTCTAGACCAAATTTCTTAAGCATTTCTTTAATATACTTAGATTGATTAAAGAATATACCGTCTTCCATTTGTTTAATTTGTAATCCAAGGAAGAAGTTAAGTTCACCCATCATGCTCATCTCGAACTCGTCATGCATGATTTTGGCAAATTCATCACACATGTCTTGACAAGTCGAACCGAATATAATGTCATCGACATATATTTGAACAATGATGAGATTTGAACTTTTCTTCTTAGTAAAAAGAGTGTTATCTACCATTCCCATTTTATATTCATGTTTAATAAGAAAAGCTTTTAATCTATCATACCAAGCTTTGGGTGCTTGTTTAAGACCATATAAAGCTTTCTTTAATTTATAAACATGATCCGGTTTTTCAAAATCAATGAATCCCGGAGGTTGTGCCACGTATACCTCCTCATTGATAAAACCGTTCAGGAATGCACTTTTTACATCCATTTGGAATAATTTAAAATCTAAGGCGCAAGCATAGGCTAATAATATCCTAATAGATTCAAGTCTAGCAACCGGGGCATAAGTTTCATCATAATCGATGCCCTCTTGTTGGTTGTAGCCTTGAGCAACTAACCTAGCCTTATTTCGAGAAACAATACCGTTCTCGTCTAACTTATTCCTAAACACCCACTTAGTTCCTATAATTGTCATATTCTTAGATTGTGGAACTAACTCCAAAACGTCGTTAGCAATGAATTGATTTAATTCTTCTTGCATGGCGACTATCCAACTTTCATCTCCTAAGGCTTCATTTACATTCTTAGGTTCTATAGTTGATATAAAACAAAAGAAGTTACTTTGGTTTTGGGCTTGAGACCTAAGGGTTCGTTGGTTAAGGTTTTTTATAACATTTTCTAAGGGGTGGTTCCTAGATTCCTTAATATTGACTATTTCATCAATCTCTAATGTTTCATCCTCAACAACATTTTCAAGGTTTTTCTTTTTGATTTCTCTAATAGCTTCTTCTTCATCTAAGTCGTCATCCACCAAGGGCGATGTCTTAGAGGGTAGAGGAGTTTCATTGAATGTCATGTTGAGTGATTCTTCGATTTTCATAGTGTGTTTATTAAGAATGATATAGGCTTTACTGTTTTGTGAGTATCCTAAAAAGACACCTTTGTATGACTTTGGGTCAAACTTGGTAAGGTAGTCTTTGGTCTTTAAAATGAAGCACTTGCTTCCAAACACCCTAAAATGTTAAAGTATCTACAACGTTACACCAAAACTTTTGTTATAACGATTGCTCGTTCAACATGGTTCTACTCATTTCCTGAAGTGTCCTATTTTTCCTTTCAACCACGCCATTTGATTGAGGAGTGCGTGGAGCCGAAAAGTTATGAGTAATACCATTGTCATTACAAAACTCTCCAAATTGCACTTCGTTATCAAATTCTATACCGTGGTCGGTTCTTATTGACAATATTATACATACTAATTGGTTTTTGATTTTCTTACTAAATATTTTGAATTGATCGAAAGCTTCGATTTTATTTTTAAGAAATCTAGTCCAAGTATACCTAGAGTAGTCATCTACTATGACTAAGGTGTAGCGTTTTCCTTTGTAACTCCGTACGGCGGATGGACAAAAAAGATCCATGTGGAGAGGTTCTAAGCATCTAGTCGTTGAGACTATGTTCTTAGCTTTGTGGCTAACGTAAGCTTGTTTGCCAATTTTACAAGCATCACAAAAGTGTTGATCAAACCTAAGCTTAGGTAAGTTTCTAACTAATTCTTTAGAAGCTAACGATTGAATGAGACACATATTTGCGTGACCCAATCTCCTATGCCACAATGTGGGGTTTTCAACAATCATTGCAAGACATATTTTGTCTTTTGGCTTATTTCCTAATTTCATCACATACAAGCCGTTTTTCCTAATACCTCTACCTATGACTTTACCGTCCTTAGTGATTTCACTATCATGTTCAGAAAAAGTTACTCTTCATTTATTATCACATATTTGTCCTATACTTAGCAAGTTAAATCCTAAATTATCAACATATTCTACATTATCTATTTTAAGAGAGTCATTAGAAATCGTACCTTTGCAATGATGTTACCGCGAAGATTACTACCAAAAATGACGTTACCTCCATTGTATGCCTTGTAAGTGGAAAAGAGCTTTTGATTGCCCATCATGTGCTTGGAGCATCCACTATCCTTGATCCATTCGTCGGGCTCCAAGTCGACTCCAAGGCATATCTATTTATATAATACAATAACTCAAACATTTGGTCCCTAATATCTCATGGGTCCAAAGTTGTTAGTGCCAAACATCCCTTACATTTGATGCAATTAGTTGGGGTGTGAGAACAAAAGACACGTTTCCCATGGCATGTAACTTTGACGTGGAAAGTTGTTCCAACTTACGTGAAAGCCATGAGGTTGGTTTTGTCGACCAACATGTCTCATTTGGTGCTTGAGCTACAAGACATGTCTCGTTTTGGAACTTTTCATCATTCTCTTCATTGCTATCACTCCAAGAACCTCCAACGAATGCTTTTTGGTTCTTGTCTCTCGGTGGCCTTGGACATTCTCCAATAAGATGATTTGGATCTCCGCATCTAAAGCACTTCATTTCACTTTTGCCATTTTGTCGTCTCGGCTTCTTTGAAAGGTCTTTTTGTCGTTCCGAGGTTGTCTTAAGAATCTACCTCTTCTCTTAAAGAACTTCTTGAAGTCTCTTACCGCCATGGCGTACTCTTCGTCTTCACTACCAGAAGTCGAACACTCTTCATCACTAGATTATTTCTTAGCCTTTAAAGCAAGAGATTTCCTTTCAACTTTTGATTTGACTATTTTGGAATCTTTCTTGATGATCATCTCATGGACTTTGAGGTTTCCAATGAGCTCATCCAGAGATAGTGATGTTAAGTCTTTCGACTCTTCAATCGCCGTGACTTTTGGTCTCCATTTAGGATGTAGAGCCCTAAGAAACTTCCTCACGTAGTTCTTACTAGAATAACCTTCATCAAGAGCTTTAAGACTAGTGATTATAGTATTAAATCTAGCAAATGCACTATCTATAGATTCGTCTTCGGAGATGACGAATTGTTTATATTATTGAACCAAAAAGTCGATCATATTATCTTTGACTTGGTTATTACCTTGATGGGTGATTAAAAGTTTTCCAAATTTCTTTTGCTGTATTGCACATGAAAATTCGTTCATATTCTTTTCTAGGCAAGGCATTGTAAATAACCATTTTGGCTTCATTGTTTTTCGCAAGCCTTCTTTTAAGATCATCGGTTTGATTTTCAAAAGGGACAACCTCATCAAGTTTGGTTTCTGGATTTTGAATAATAAGTTGAAAATCACCATTTGTAATAACATGCCAAAGATCTAGATCTTTTGATTTAACATATGTCTCGAATCTATTTTTCCAATAAATAAAACTATCACTTTCAAAAAGTGGTGGTCTTTGTATAGATTGCCCTTCTAGATATTTGTCTGAATTCATAGATCGATCCAAGCTTTAAAATATAATATATTTTAAAGATCTTGAGTAACCTTGCTTCTGATACCAATTGTAGGAAACTAGAAGGGGGGTTGAATAGTTTACTGGTTAATTTTTCGTTTTAAAACTTTGCTTAGAAAATTGTTAGATTCGAGTTGTATGTCAATCAATCAACAATATGTATCACAACTAAAATATCTAATATAATGAACTAAGTAAACAATAACACTAAAGAGATAGAGAAAGAAACGATCAAACCAAGACACCAAGATTTATAGTGGTTCGGCAACGAAGCACCTCTTTGTTCCTACTCCACTCCCTGAGTACTCCACTCGAGATTTCACTATGTCAACAAGCTCCCTTTAGGCGGAGAAAACCATTTACACGTCGCTTACTTTCTTTTCTGACACTAAGCTAGATGTCGAGTCCTAATCTTAGCTAGAACCAATCTAAGACTTCACAAAGTCTTTATACACTCACAAGATATATACCCTTGGATTGACACACAATCCAAATCACACCAATACACAATTTACACTATTGGATCTACACTCAATCCAATTTACACAACAACACAAAGTAAATGTAATGAAGATATGTGATCTTGAGGAGGAAGAGAGAGATCACTTGATAACAAATCGTATGTAGAAGAATACGATTGTTCTTCTCTTGCACTTGATTAGAAGAAGAAGGGAGGAAGAAAGAATTAATCACTTGAAAACAAGATCAAGATATGTTAGTGATCAAGATATGTGTTTTAGAAAGAAAGGAAGAAGAGAGAATAACAGATCTAAAAAAATTCGTGGCAAGAGGTTCTGTTTTTCAGATGGGGTGGCCCAGTATTTATAGGCACAAAAAAGAGCCGTTGTACTGACGGCGGTCCCGGCGGTCCCTTATATATAAGGGGGCCGCCGTAGACTACGCTCCCCTTTTTGTCTTTTTGTGGGGAAGGTGTTATCTGTTTTAGAACCTTCCATTTTGGGGGAAAAATCTGATTTCAAATTAAATAATTTAATAAAACATTTCTTTTATAAAAAATTATTTTGTGTTTATATTTTTGTAAAAATACTTTTGTAAAAATGTAAGGTTTAGGAAATAAAAATTATTTTCTTGATCACTAATCATGTTTAATGATTTGTTTATCCATACCTTAAGTGATTAATCTTAGAAATGGAATTTTACGATTAGTAATTTATAAACGTTTAATTTTATCGTAAACGTTTTCATATTTTGTTATTATCAAAACATCGAGAGGTCGAAAAATATAAATAACGTTTTTAGACATTATTTGTATTAACACATTATATGTTTTGGTCTAGGTCCTAAAATGGATTTTTGAAAAGAAATAGATTTTTCAGAACCCGGTGAACAGACCGGCGGTCCCATAATTGCTTTGGGGGCCGCCTCTTCTATATGGGGGCCGCCCTTATTTAAGGGACCTCCACCAGGAGACATTTCTTTCTGAGATTTCACAAATTTTATTTCCTTAGTTCCACTAGTTGATGCTTCAAATGAATTGAATCCCAACCTTAACTTATCTCCGGAGGGTTTTTGATTACTCAACATTTCATTTAAGCAATGTGTACTCTTTTCAAATTTTGTTAGTTTAATAGCTTCCTCTTTGAGTTTTTCATTTTCAATTTTAAGCAATTGACATTTTGTACATTTGAGATCAACTCCCTTGTTTTTTTTGAGTGTGGACAACTTTTCTTTTAGTTCACTAAGCTCATTTTCTAAGCTATTTCTAATGGCTTTTAATCTTTTGTTCTTTGTGATTATTTTTAGACTCATTTTGCATAGTTTGTCATATTCATTATCTAGAGCTAAATCGTCTATTGATAAGTTTTCATCACTAAAGTAAAAGGAATCAGAACATACCTCATTTGACGTTTGAGCTACGAGACATGTTTCGTCTTTAATCTTTTCATCATCTTCTTTACCGCTATCACTCCAAGAACCACCTACAAATGCTCTTTGGTTCTTGTCTTTCGATGGTTTTGGACATTTTCCAATAAGATGATTTGTGTCTCCGCATCTAAAACACTTCCTTTCACTTTTGTCGTTCTTGTCATCTCGGTTTCTTTGAAAGGTCTTTTTGTCATTCCTAGGCTGCCTTACAAATATTCCTCTTCTTTTGAAGAACTTCTTGAAGTCTCTCACCACCATGACGTACTCTTCGTCTTCACTTCCGAAAGTCGAACACTCCTCATCACTAGATTCCTTCTTAGCTTTTAAAGAAAGAGATATCCTTACTCCTTTATCTTTGACTATTTCAGAATCTTTCTTCATGATCATTTCGTGAACTTTGAGGTTCCTGATAAGTTCATCAAGAGATAGTGTTAAGTCTTTCGACTCTTCAATCGTCGTAACCTTTGCTCTCTATTTAGGATATAAAGCCCTAAGAAACTTCCTAACATAATTCTTTCTAGAATAACCTTCATCAAGAGCTTTTAGACTAGTAATAATAGTATTAAATCTAGCAAAAGCACTATCTATAGATTCGTCTTCAAAAATGACGAATTGTTCATATTGTTGTACCAAAAGGTCGATCTGGTTATCTTTGACTTGGCTATTACCTTGATGGGTGATTAACAAACTTTTCCAAATTTCTTTTTCCGTATTACACATGAAAATTCTTTCATATTCTTTTCTAGGCAAATCGTTGTAAATAACCATTTTAGCTTCGTTATTTTTCGCAAGTCTCTTTTTAAGTTCATCACTTTGTTTTTCAAAAGGGATAACCTCATCTAATTTGGTTTTTGGATTTTTTTCAATAGGTTGACAATCACCGTTGGTAATAACATGCCAAAAATCAAGATCTTTTGAGTTAACATATGTTCTGAATCTATTTTTCCAATAAATAAAACTATCACTTTCAAAGAGTGGTGGTCTTTGCATGGATTCCCCTTCTAGATTTTTGTCAGAATCCATAGATCGATCCAAGCTTTAAAATACAGTATATTTAAAAAATCTTGAGTGACCTCGGCTTCTGATACCAATTGTGGAAACAAGAAGGGTAGGGGGTTGAATAGTTTACCGATTGATTAACGTTTTAAAACTTTACTTCTAAAATTGTTAGATTCGAGCATATGTTCAACCAACCAACAATATGAACCAACAATGTATATATCTACTAACAATAACTAAATAAACAATAAGTAAGAATCACAACAATATAAAGAGATAAGGGAAGGAACAATCAAACCAAGACACCAAGATTCATTGTGGCTCGTCTACGAAGCTCCTCTTCGCCCTACTCTACTCCCTGGGTATCCTATTTGAGATTTCACTATGTCAACAAGCTCCCTTTAGGCGGAGAAAATCGTTTACACTTCGCTTACGTTGTTTTTCGACACTAAGCTAAATGTTGAGTCCTAATCTTAGCTAGAACCAATCTACCACTTCAAAAGTAATACACAATCACAAGATCTACACTATCGGATTTATACAATATTCGATTTACAAACAAGATAATCAAGATAGAGATTTGGTTCTTAGAAGAATTAAGGATAAATCACTAGACTATAATAATTCATTTCTTGGCGAATATGAATGTTCTTCTCTTGCACTTGATAGAGGAATGAGAAAGAAGAGATTAGATCACTTGAAACAAGATTAAACAATGTTAGTGATCAAGATATTTAGTAAGAGAAAGAAGGTTTGGAGAGAGAAAGATATCTAAAAAATTCGTGCAAAGAGGTGTGTTTTTCAGCTGGGAATAGTGCAGTATTTATAGGCAGGAAATCCCAGCGGTCACTGGTGGCGGTCTCGGCGGTCCCAAATATATCAGGGGGCCGCCACTAGACTGACGCTCCCTTTTTTGCCTTTTTGTGGGGAAGGTTAGATCTGGTGTGGAAGGTTCCATTTTGTGGGGAAACCAAATTTGAATTTTATTTTTAAATAAAACATTTCTTTTATTTAAAAAGTATTTTGTATATATTTATTTTAGTAAAAATACTTTTGTGACAATGTAATGGTTAAGAGAAAATATTTTCTTGATCACTAATCATGTTTAAATGATTTGTTTGTGCATACCTTAAGTGATTTACATTTGAAATGGAAATTTATGATTAATAACTTGTAAACGTTTATTTTTAACGTAAACGATTTTACATTTTGTTATCTTCAAAACATCGAGAGGTCAAAAAATATAAATAAAGTTTTTAGACATTATTTGTATTAACAACATACCTGGATAAAAGCTCATCCATTAGAACACGTGATTGGTGACCCCTCAAAGCCAGTTATGACAAGAAATAGACTCAAAACTGATGCTGAAGTTTGTATGTATGCATTAACTGTGAGTACTATCGAGCCTAAAAACATCAAAGAAGCAATGTTAGATCATAGCTGGATTGAGTCTATGCAAGAAGATCTCTATCAGTTTCATAGATTAAACGTTTGGGAATTAGTTCCAAGACCCGATGGCAAAAACATTATCGGGGTAAAGTAGATCTAGAAAAAAAACTGACGCGGAGCATACTGTGGTCAGAAACAAATCTCATCTTGTCGAAAAAGGGTACCGTCAAGAAGAAGGCATCGATTTTGAAGAATTATTTGCTCTAGTGGCTAGACTTGAAGCATTTCGCATGTTCGTTGCTCATACTGTTCACAATAACTTCACCATCTTTCAAATGGACGTCTAAACTGCATTTCTTAATGGGCTGATAACGCCTAAATTATGCATGTTTTTGGCGGCGTTATTTATATATATATTTCATCATTTCTCATGAACTTTTGGTACTTAATAGCATGAAATATGTGCATGTTCACTTGATGACATCCCGTGCTCAAAATGATCAAGATACAAATGTTTATGCTCTACGGAAGACAAGTTAAAAGAAAAAATATAATAAAAGCCTAAATTACAAGAATGTGCGTTGTATAATCTTTTTTGTGTGCCACACTTATCAACGAATTCAATGAAGCCATTAAAGACATGATGTGCGTCGATTTTATAAGAATGTGCACCGCACTTCCTTTCAGCATTAATGATATTTTCCCCCGATGTAGCAAAGTACGCCGCACATTTTATAATGTACACCGCACTTTGACCCCTTCTTAGCCTATAAATAGTATGCTATACGAGCAACAGATCATGAAAAGGTAGTTTGCACTAAACAGTCTTTTTTGCACTTAAATCAAATATCACACGAAACTTGAACAAGCATCACTAAAAGTGAATTATGTATGTCATTTAGCATATTATTGGTGTAGATGTTGACACATGCCACAAGAACTTTTCTCTCAGAACATGATACACAGGAACAACAACCTTACCAAAGAAACTAATTCTTGAGTCCAACTGCCAGAATTTCCTTTAGAGCGCTCAAGACATAATTTGAAAATTTTCAGCTTGTGCTAATAAAGCCTTAAGTTAATGGTATGTATGCAAGAAAGGACTTTCACGCATATACTAGCAAGACCTCAACTCTTCAAAGAAACAATACTCAAAAACTTTGATTTCATTAAAGATTATATGCCTTAAGATCCTACAAATCATTTTCACTTCATAATTTTCAGTAAAATGGAAACGAAAGATACTTTATCTTCGTGTTCTAATTCGGAAGAACAACAAATGCAACAAATTCAAGACAAAGCAAAAAGGAGTTGCATGGTATCTTTTTGACAACTTCATTCACACCTCAAGCTTCTTTCAAACAACGACTTAAAAGGAACTCGAACCGAGTCTGGATTCAAACGTGCATTTGCAACACTCTTTGGTCAAGATGTTGAAACTTTTATAGGCACAATGTTCCTATACGTGGATCAATTAGAAAAGCAACTTGACAAAGAAGAATTTCAAGAGATTGGATCCATGGCTTCTCTTAAAGTACTCGAGACACAATTTCAGATGTTCATCAAGTCACGGATGTATTTGGATGATGAATTTGTTGTAATGACACGCAACTAGTTTCTCCAATACACTCAACTTGCGATTCTAGAATTCCGTGATACACTGATCCAACACGTGGAATCAGTTAAGAAGTCGATTGATGAAAGAGCACTGCATAAAAGAGAGTATGATACAAGGGTGAATGAAAGACAGATTCAGATAACAGAGGATAAGGTTGATTCGAGTAAAGCATTAGATGCTAGTTTGGTTGATACAGAAAGCAGTGGGACAGCATTAAAAGAGCAAGATACAAGCAGCAGATCAGGGAATGATGCACATGCTGATGATGCAGATATCAGACCCATATATGATGAAGAGCCAATGGCTGAGGTACAAACGACTGCTGAAATCAATGTCTTTGCTATAGGACAACAGCATACTGAGCAACCCGAATTCAATAATGACGGAGAGGTTGACCAGAATGCTGAACAATGTCATGACACATGTCCTTTTCCTGCTACATTAACTGATAACCAGACAACTGAACTCTCAAATCAATCTCTTGAATCTGAAAATATTCGTCTCAAAAAGACAGTTGCCCAATTTCAAAAAGATTTTTCAAGAATGGAAGCACATTGTGTTAATCTTGAACTCAAATATCAAAATCAAGTTTTAAAAGAAGGGCAACATGGTCAATTTTCGAAAGTAAAAAGTAATGAAGCCAAGGTTAAACACGACGTAGATGTAATTGAAACAATAAACATCGAATTGAAACATAAAGTGGCTAAATTGCTTAAGGAAAATGAGACTTTGAAAAGGCATTACAAAGAACTGTCTGATTCTATCATGAAAACGAGAGCTAAGACTATAGAACACACAACTTCTTTGATTGCTCAGAATGCTGAGTTCAAAGCTCAACTTTAAGAAAAAGGATTTTCAATTGCAGCATTAAAAAATGAGTTAAGAAAATTAACAGGAAATAGTGTGAATACTAATTTTGAAAAATCATCAATCTTAAGGAAACCGGTTTTACAACCACATAGAAACCAATCAGTTGTTAGACAACCAACTACATTTAAGTCTGAACGACCTAGAATTTTAAAGCCACGGTTTGCCTCCCAAGTTGATGTCAATAACGATTTGTCAAAACCAGTCACTACATATTATTTGCCTAAGGAAAGAGAATCTACTATTGCAAAACCTCATTACATGATTGCACCTGGCTCATCTAGGTATAGCTCAAATGATATGGTACATAATCACTACCTAGAGGAAGCTAAGAAAAAGACACAAGAAAGAGGTAGGAATTCAAGACCTAGTGTGATGCTTTCTGCTAAATCATAAAGCACAACTAATGGTAGCAAACCAAAACCTAGGAGCAATACTCAAACATCTAGGAATTGGCCTGCACCTACGACTAGTTACGTAACGACAAAGATTGTGCCCATAGCAGAACACTCTAGGAATTTTAGAAATTTATCTGACTCCAAACATTTTGTTTGCTCGACATGTCAGAAATGTGTCTTTAATGCAAATCATGATTTCTTGGTGTAACAATAAAATTCCTTGAGAGTGGTAACTCGCGTGCTAAGGTTCCATCCCATAAGACCACAAAAAGATACAAACCAATAGAGCAAACAAGTTTTGCAAAGAAACCAGAAAGACAGATCCCAAAAGGACATAGGTTGTTTTCTCAATTCAAAAAATGACCATTCGTTGTGCATGAGAAAAACAAATGACTCCTAGATCTTGTCTTAGTTAGAAACCGACGGGTAAAATTTTCAAGACAAGTAGGGTCTTAGGGTGGTTCCCTACTGGAAAGATATTCACATCATTGCACAACCAAAGGTTGTCAGTGAACCACTAAAAATGTTCAAATGAAGATATCACTAACCAATATGAATGCAAACAAACTCTTGATGTTAGTGCAGATACTCTTAACTTAAGCGTAGGTACATCTTTCATTCCTAAAAAGGAAGGACTCGGAGTTTGGTTGCTGAAAAGACTGATATCTCAAAAACCAGGGCTTCAAGGAATTCTGATCTGATAAACAAGCAATGACTTCTGTCATAACAGTTCAGAACTCAGAATTCACGACCACAGCAATGAACCGTCCAGTTTAAAGCTGGTTCCAAAAGTTGTTCCTCCAGCAGACAAGACAACTACGTCACAACAAAAGTTGAATCTTCTATTCGGTCCTTTGTATGATGAATTTTTCAATGCAGGTACTTCAAGTGTTAACAAATCTTCTTCTCTCTCTGATAATTCTAAACAACAAGACACACAACCTACAACGACTGTTCAATCTACAACATAATTGATCACTCCAACTACAACAATCACTGCTGAGGACAACATGTAAATATTTTTACAAAAAAGAAAAAATATAAAATATATAAATTCAAAAAGGAAAATAACAAATTCAAAAAATATCAGAAATGGTTACACAAAAAAATTTTTCTTGACATGTTTTTGGAATCTGATACATTTACGTACCTAGAAATGTGATTAACATCGACACGGGCGTGTAAATGAAGTTCGAACATGAGTTTCAAATGTTTTCAAAACATGTCATTTCTAATTTTCTTTATGACTTGTAATTGCTCTCAGATTGCAACTCGGACCCGAACGACAAAGGAGAGTGTACGTTTCAGTGCGCTTATCCTTAAAGTTAGAAGAAAAGTCTTCTAACATTTGGTTTTTCAAAAAGTTAAACACAATTTTTCAAGAATTTCTCGCTAACGATTCATAATCTTTCAAAATTATATGTTCAACACTCCATTCCTCATCAAGTTTTACACGACAATTATTCTACATTTGGTTGTCTATTTCAAAAATGATTCAATGTTTGAGGGTACACTGGTATGACAGTTAGATAGATTAAGAGAGTGGCGAAGAAGGTCGGGAGGGGGTTTAGTTTTTTGATAAAACAGGGTTTTTAATGATTTGGAATTACATCATAACATGACAATATTTATGTATTCAAAACATTATAAAAAGTCTTAATAACATAGTAATAATAATGACTACTCAATAGATTGTATGTTATAAGATGATTTAGTGGTTGAGCACAATTTTTCAAGAATTCTTCAATGACAATTCATAATCTTTTAAAATTGTGTGCTCAACAATGCTAACCCTCAATTTTATATTCATTTTACAACTTGGTATCATTTTTTTGGTGTCAAACATATGTAACACTGAGGGGGAGCAAGTTAATGTTCCAAATAATTCATGCTAATATGTTTTCTCCATGGAATTTTCATGACAAATTTTAATCACAAGGTATTTCAAAAACTAAGTGAATTAGTATTTAAAATAAGGGGAGAAAACGAGAAACGTAATTAAAATGTGGATATGAAAATAATAAGTGATCTAATCGACTCAAAGTGTTGTTTATACTCTTCGGAAAAAGGTTTTATGGTTACGATCTCATACCCAACAACATCTTAATTCACGACGATTCTGAAGTCATAAGGTGGTTAGGTTAGGTATTAAGTCCTATGATCCAACCAGAACTAGAGGGATCTACCCAAGGACACTCCATAGTAGGAAATAGCAGTCCTTAGGTATGATTGGAGATGAATGAGAATAAGGGAATAATGCCGACTAAGATTGAGCTAACACTAGACAATTCTCAACAAGGTTTTAGTAATGGACGTCTGGTTAAGCATTGAAGGGGTTGTTTTGAAGATATGGATGAAATGAAAAAGAAATGTATGGGATTAAAGGGTGAGTGGTGAAAACAAAGAAAGCCCCTCCCCTCCATCCCTACACCTTTAGGCAAAAAAAAAAACTAGGTCTATACATAATCTATCGGTTTTCAAAAAGATGAATTCTGATATTGAAGAATGACATCATGGACCCAGTGATGCAATGCACAACCCTTCCCAGCCATTCGAGTTTCTTTCCAGAAACTTATCTCATTTGGTCACAGGATACACTTGACTTATATTGAAGTTCTTCACTTCCGAGTTAGTTGATTATGAATACGGTTTGATTGTGGATTTCTTGACAAGTCTGCTCAGCCTTCTGTGTACTAAAACCAAAACCCACTACTAATCGAGTCTAGAGCCTAAGAAAGAATCAATAAAATAAATGCTCATTAGGACACATTCCATGGGAAAAACACTTATTGACACCATAAAGTTTCACAAGCTGTTAACAGGAGTCCTACGCATATTTTCCTTGTGGGGGGAATTTTTGCCAAGAACATCCGAGTGATACTTAAGTATTCACAGTGAAGATGGAATATCCTTGATTGAGCCAACATCAAACAAGGCTCTTGGTAGCTAGGTGACTTGCGAAATTTATATGGAATAAAAACTTGTGTCATATAGAAAGAGACAAGAAATAAATGGTGCGAGGCATTCTATGTTGATCAAACTTATGTTCAATATAATGATTGAGATCAATAAAAAAGATAAGTTAACTATCTGATTTACTCTTACCGTTGTTGATCTGCTTTGAGACGTTTCGGTATTGAGAACAAGTAAGTACGGTGAATCTAATGCATCTGCGTTAGAGGATCTAACACTTTGAGTTTGGAAATCCCTGTGTTAAGGAAGGTTCTTACTAATTGAACCTACATGATCTACAGGTAACAATATTTACTGTTAAAAACGGTCCTCACAGAACGGGAGTGTTATGCAACCGAATTTCAATTATTGACAAATCCATTCGTCCATAATATAACTGTTGTTTATCCACTAACATTTAAATACAGGTATATAAAAACAACGGTGTTTTTGCTTGCCCTCATTCCCATGAAGTTAGAGTCTGATTCATTCCACATGCTCATACTAAACTACAAAGACATACTATAAGCATCAAGATTCAAGAATCAAGAAAGCTCAAGAATTAAAGACAAAGACTTCCGCAAACTCTGATATTAAAGATAACTCCTCAGAAACTAAGCTTCGGGGGAGATTATTAGAGAGCTTTCAAGAAGATGCAAAGTATGAGCATGCTGGTTAAGACACAAGATCGCAAGGTGACAAAAACGATCAAGACAAAAGGATAAAGATTTAAAGATCTTAGACGTAAAGATAAAGTCGAAAGACAATGACAAAGTCTTAAGATTAAAGATCACACAACATGAAGGAACAAGCCTACAACATAATAAAGACTAAAGACTCAAGAGCTTCACGACAAAAGCAATCTCATTGATCTTATGAAGGAGTGTCACAATGAACTCACTTCGGGGGAGATTGTTAGCCTCAAAATATTGAGTCGAACAAGAAGTTCGTTCATTAGGAATATTAGGTCTCGGTCATTTATTATTTATTTAAATAAATATTGAAATAGGCTAGAACGGGGATCGGGCTTGTTAATTAATCTAATATTGTACGCGTTTTAGACTAAGGTCCAATGTAATCCTGAGCCTAGCCCAAGTTAATATTAAACTCGACCTATAACAAAAGCCCATCCGGCCATAAGGGTATAAATACCCCTCTCCAAGTGTGGCTCTGTATTGTCTATGGTTTTTTGAGGTCCTGACCTCGCTCTAGAGGGTGTTCCAGCTAGGCCTACACGTTACTGTATTGTTTCTTTTGGCGAGGGTTGTTGGGTCAGTTCCATTTTTTTCTTCTTCTCTATTTTGTAATTCAACTCACTCTTTTTTGTTCTCTCTACTTTCTCTCTCTAACGTCTCTATAATAGTCTTATCATTCTTCTTATCTTATTCTTCTTTTTCAAATGGTAAAGTGAGATGATCTGGGTTCCTAAACATTTGACTTAAAACTAACTCGTTTAGAATTGTATAGGTCAATAAAGATCGATATCTTTATCAAGTTAATTTGTGCTCTTATCATACTTCTAATCATATCTACTCTTAACATGATAAAAATGCAGATTCATCTTCATCACTTTGTGCATACATTGTTAGTTGCTTGCATTGTCATCACCATCTTCCGCCTCATATTTCACTACTCACAAAGTCATCATTTTTATTACCTCAATTGCCTCATCAACCAACAAGGTAAGGTTAAGTATTTTAAGTGAAAAGATTCTTTTTTTACTTCTATCAATTATTGAGTTCATCCACCGAGTCTTTCTTATAAGAGAATCATTGAATTCTCCCGTACCACCACCGATAACAACAACTATAGTATACTAACACTCATAACCACAACTGCTAGTATCCTAACAATCACAACCATTCAACCCATATGTAGGTTTAATTAACAGTCACATATCCTATCGTAACATTTCTGATTTTCACGTATGTCGACCTTTTTAATGTTCAACCAATTTATTTAGTCCGATACGCGTTTATCTTATAATTTTGTCGTTAAAGTTAAATCGCGTAGACTAAAAGAAACATTATTTTAACGTATATGGTCATCTCAAATAAAATTAGGTTTATGTCTGGGAGTTGTCAAATAATTATTTAAGCAATAATTATCAACTTTGCTTCAGTTTTATTTTTACTTGGTCACGGTAAAGACTTAGTTTCGCAATAAAATATACGTAACCGCACAACGGGAAATACCTAGACTTACCTAGACTCAAACCGAGGTAACTTTAAATATCTAAAGTACAATATTTCAATCAAATATCTGTGTTCACTTCTCAAAAACCACGAATGTGGTAAGTATAATACACAAAAAATAGTCTTAGTGAGATTTCATGATCGCAACAATTCTTTCAATTAACTAGAAAGTCTCCAAGATGAACTTGTATAACAACTTTTTTTTCATTATGCTAGTCAGTGTTTGTTCACTACAAGATGCTTTTCAAGAATTTTAGGCCTAGTTGAATTCATTCTTTGCTTCATGTGTTCGTGGACTTTGGCACGCCAAGATAACAAAGGATCATACAATCTTGTATATCTAGTGCGTGTTTCTTCTACAAAATTTGCTAAGTATAAGTTCTTGTTCTCAATGATGGGATGGCTAAAGGTCAAGTGGAGCAAGCCAAATATCTCAACAACCAACTAAGGCTCGTTGGTTATGATGTTGGTGGCTAAGAAGCTTAACTTAGCTCATTATCTATAAATAGTACTCACATTGGTCAACTTGATATTTTCACAATCATTGAACCTTTTAAAACAAGATTCTCAAATCCCAGTTTGTGTTTCTTCTCCTTGTTCTCGTTTCACAGCCCGTTTATGGCAAACAACAACCACAATAAATAAATCCAAAATATTCACTTCAGTTATATTCAAGCATTAACAAATGATACCAGCTTGAAAACAACTAGGTTGTCATTTTTTTCTTTTGTCTCTTGAACCTACGACAGAAACAAGAGCAACACAAAGCTTCATCTTTCTTTTGACTTTTGACCCTCGACAGAAGAAAAACAAAAATACTTGGGTTCGAGTTTGGGGTTTAAGCTTTGAAGCTTTATTTCGACACTTTTGGGTGTTGTGGGTTGATTGTTATCTTACTCGCAAAAACAATATAGGACAATTAGTTCTCGTTTTGCATTCATTTGTGTCATATATGTCGGTATTATTCATTATATATGTCGAACAAAAACTTGTGTATGGTGCAATTCACGATTTTTTAAAACTTGTTTTAAGGAAATCAAAATGAGGCTATATGATTTGTTTAAACCATGCGATAACACGTAACCCCACTTCGGGTCGTGCTTGTAGCACATCGCCAAGGGTGACCCAAGAGTCTCGTTTGGGTTTACGAGTATCTCATTAAGGACGGTAGAACATGCATGGTTTCAATCATGCTTGTAGTATATATATATATATTATATATATATATTTAATTTATATATATATATTTATATATATATATATATTTATATATATATATATTTATTGTATATATATGTGTAGGTTGTGTTGTTATATTACCATGCGTAAGCATGGAGGGTATACAAGTGACAAAAGGTTGCGATGTTCGACCCGGAGTATGCTTAAGCTCATAGATTAGGTAACATATTTGAATTATTGCCCTTATTTTGAGGAGTGCACCTAGTCCGCCAAACATCGAGATGGCGTTGGCGTTAGAAAAGTAAACGACAAGTTCATATACCACCTCGAGTTAGTCTTCGGTTAAAAAAATGAACTCTTTGTTAAGCTAAATGGGTACTACTCGTAACCACTTTGGCCGCAAGTTCGTAACTAGGTTGGCGTTAAAGTAGTTCATACGAAGGATAAGCCACGTAAATAAACATGGGTTTATTTAGTTTCACTTAATAACAAATATTCAATAAAAACCGTAATAAAAGTCGAGGTTCAAACGCGACCCTTAAGACGTAAAAATAGACAAATCTACACTGTACTAAAACTTTACGTTTTGTAAAATAGTTGACTCGATTAAGGGCACGGTGTAGTATCTAAATATGGTTTTGCATGAAAAAGGCATAGCTTAATCAAGCTTAATTTAGCCACAAAGCTTATCAAATGAGTAGCATGTTTACTCAAAAGGAAAGAAAGAAAAGTGAAAGTGGCATAAGCCACTGTTGACTTTCAATTTTATTTGTTGTTGTTTCAGTGCTACGCCAGAGGGCACGCCCTACCCTAGTCCAATCTTAATTATTATTTTTTTTCTTTTAAACTCATTGCTATTTCTTTTCTTTATTTAAAGCTAGGAATGCACAAATGGTAAATTATAGGGTCTAGTTATGACATTTTGAAACTATAAGGTTTAAAACGTAAATAATAATATTGTTTTTTTTTACCTAGTGTTTATATTGTAAAATAAAATACTTTAGAGTATTTTATGAGCCAGGGATTAATTAAAACATTTAACGAGACAATCGAATATAAATATATTCGGATTATAAACGGGTTTAATTAATAACGATTTTAATAAATAAAGTATATTTATTAAATAACGATTTCACGTTTTCAAGATACAACGAAATGATAAATAAAATTAATCGTGGGCACCACCACACAAGTGATAACAGTATATATACTTAAATGATAACAGTATATATAAAAACAAGTGATAACAGTATATATAAACTTAAAATGGAATTTTAGTTTATCTATATAGAGTCGTTTAGTTTTAAAACATGTAAACTAAGACGTGACCGTATTTACTTAGGTATTTGACGGTGTGGTTTCGATACCTGCTTGGATATTTATATCAAACTGGGAACTACCTGCTAAGGTGAGTTCATGGCCCCACGTTTTTACAATTATATAAATGATTTATATCTTTGGGGTGATAACATGCTTGTTTTACAAACTGGACGCAAGTGTACATTTTATACAATGGTTATGTGTTTGCTAAGATGCCGATAACTCACTGAGTACCATTATCAATGAACTGTCAATTGCATTAGTGTAGTTGGGAATTACATTATGCGAGCGCGAATGTTATAAATAGATCTATTTGGGATTGACATCCCCGTTTGGGTGAGTAGCGCTCACTGTGCCGGTGTACCGGACAACAAACGTATACCATGTCGGGTTGGGATGTTTCGGGTTAGAACATCGTCGGTGGGGATTATTTCTGGCAATTAATTGCAACAAAATGGTCGTGCTTCGTGGTCATAGGCCCTTTAGCAAACAATAATTACTTTTTGATGATATTTGCATCTGTTGTTAATCTACACTTGGAAAATCTTGTGTTTACTTTGTGGTTACTTAAACTCTTCCCGCTATTCACCAACTTTATGTTGACGTTTTAAAGCATGTTTTTCAGGTCAGTAAGGCATGAGATGCCGTGATACATTGGAGGTCTTTTGGGATGTCAAAGCTAGAGATTCGAGTCATAATACTTGTTATGTGAACAATTACTAAATGTCGAAGTCTTTAACTTTATCGTAGAACGATTTAAAGCCTTGTGCTTATGTAATAAACGAATAAACTTGTTGATCCAATGTTTCTTTTTAAACGTCAATCTTAGTGGTCGTTACTTATATTTATGCTATTGAACGATAATGTAAACGCCCTCGGATATTCAATATTCCGCTGCATACTCAAATTTGAGGGTGTTACAGTTTGGCATCAAGAGCTAGTTATAGAGAACTAGGTCAAAAAGTTTTTGGTCTAAACTATAACCAGTATCAAGGGACGGTCGTACACTATCGAGTGCATTAGTGGGGATACTAAGTGTTTTAGTGTATGAGTTATAGAGTTGCATTAGTAGAGAATACTAAGTGTTTCAGTATATGATATACGTGTTTATGATACATATTACGTATATTACGGTAAGAGTCTTATATATTATACTTATATAAGCTACTTTTGATTTTCAGATTCAGTCATGTCGGATTCAGAAGGTTCCGCGGTTACATACACTTCTGTCTACACCGACTCTGAACCCGGGAGAGTCTTCTGGGGTACCGATGAGGAAGTATCTGAGGGAGGCGTACCTCGAGTTATCGTATACGGATACGATGGATTTCCTATTCAGCCCGTTCCTCAAGACGAGGACGAGCGTGAGCCTAGATTCATAGAGGTACATGACACTGACTTTGTGCCAGAGCCTGTATACCCCGAGTACATACCACTAGAGGATGAGCATGTATTCCCGGCTGAGGAACAGCCACTACCACCTGTTGATTCACCCACTGCCGAGTCACCTGGATACGTTGCTGAGTCAGATCCCGAAGAGGATCCCGAGTACGAGGATGACGAGGAGCAGGATGGTCCGGTAGACTATCCCATGGGCGGGGGAGATGATGGGGGAGACGATGACGGCGATTCATCTGGGGATGACGCCGATGATGAGGATGAGGATATGGAGAAGGAAGAGGAGGATGAGGAAGAGGAGGAGGAGGAGAAGCACATAGCTTCGGCCGACTCCACCGCTGTTATACCTATAGTTGAGCTTGTCTCCTCACCTGAGGGGACAGAGCCTATTATACCACCACCTGATATTACCACCACTGGGGCTAGGATTTCAGTCCGGCTTCAGGCATCTGTATCCCTTCCATCTACGGCAGATGTCGAGAGACTTCTAGCCTTACCTACTCCACCACTTTCACCACTGACCTCATTATCACCACCATCTGCAGGGGAGCGTCTAGCTAGGCTGACGGATCCACCTGTACATCCATCACCTTCATTACCACAATCATCAGTAGACCGTAGGGATAAGATTCCCGAGTCTGAGATGCCACCTCGCAAGAGTTCCTGCTTGTTTGCTATGGGATCTAGGTACGAGGCGGGAGGGAGCTCGACCACTAGACCTACTAGGGGTCAAGGGACAGATTATAGGTTTGTTAGTACAGTTGATATGGAGGCGAGACAACAGGGGATCAGGGATGTAGGGTATGGTATTAGGGATACATGGATAGATCCAGCAGAGGCAGTTCCTGTTGTAGTACCTACGACCTGTGAGGAGGTCAACACTAGAGTTGTAGAGCTTGCTGAGCTCCATGAGCATGACATACAGGATTTACATGCCCTTTTGGAGGATGCTCAGGATGGTAGGTCTAGGATATCACAGCGAGTCGATAAGAACTCGCAGCGAGTTGACTTACTCATGGGAGATAGGATGACCCTCCAGGAGACAGTATGGACTGTGGAGGAAGAGGCCTATGCTGCTCGAGTGGCATGGAACCACTCTATAGGACTGAGTCAGGAGACCTATCAGGAGCTTCAGACCCACCGTGATCACGTGTATGCACACGAGACTCACCTTCAGACTCATCAGACTCAGCTCCAGCTTCAGAGTACTCTCATTCAGACACAGCACCAGGTATCTGAGACCCGTTTTCAGATGCAGCAGACTGCGATGGCAAAGCTGCGAGAGACTGACCGTGGACGTCAGGCCCAGCTAACAGAGGCCCTTCGTCTTGTCAGAGACATGAGGCGGGAGATGGGCGACATGCAGACAGAGTTGCTATCCCAGCAAGAGCAGTTGAGGAGAGAGAGACAGCCAGGACCAGATGCTATACTCCCAGATCACCAGGAGGCTACTGGGGACTCGGAGGGTCACACTTAGCTGTTAGGTCATTTTCTTTTTGGTAGGTTGTTGTACAGGCATGTTAAGTATTAGGGGTACTCCCCGCTAACATAGCCTTAGATCTTTATTTGTGTTTGGTACCGCACTATTTCATGTATAAATTTTCAAAGTCATATATGAAATGGATGGATTATGTTGTTATATATATCTTGTTGTGTTGTTATCTTAATATTCCGATTTTGTATGTACTTTTAAATCATGAATTCGATCTCACGTTTCTGTCTTTTATGGTTAGGCAAATCATGGTCAGAACCAGAAGAGGACAGACTCCACCACCAGCTAACCGATCAAGCTCTTTTGAGAAATTCCGGTGGCGGAGATGGAAGCCACAGTTCTCATGAAAATAACCCGAGGAACATGT
>BQNB010029936.1:2575-22716 GCA_026074375.1 Tanacetum coccineum
GTACTTAACGGTGATCTTATTTTTAAGCTTAGTATGGGAAAAGTGAAAAATCGGGAATGATAAAGTTATCTTTTAGACACTTAATTGTGTTTTTTGTTCCATGATCCTTAAAGTTACCATCAAGGTAATGAAAACAATACATTATGTCAACACAAGAATAAGTTGTAGTTAGGTAGTTAATTATTAAAAAAATCCTAAAAAGAAAAAAAAAACTTTGAAAATAGGAAATTTGGTGTTTTATAACTTGTGATCTCTTAGCTCTCTCAACAAAAATCTTTGCTACTTTTCAAAGGTTTAGTTTGGGGAATTTTGATAAGTGTAAAATACACATATCTGTTTATACCAAAAATGACCCAAAACAGACTAAAAATGGCAAAGATATGCTTGTTTTTGTGTTTTGTGTGTGCATGTACGGATAAGACAAAAATCATAAGAAAACCGTCAAAAACGGGCAAACACAGACTCGAGAACGAAAGAGTGTGCAAGAGCCGGAAGCCAAAGTCAAAAAGTCAACCCTTAGTCAAAGTCAACACTAGAAGACAAAGACCCTAAAGTTAAAATATCTAGCCCCTCAAGTTTCCAATGTTACACAATTAGTCCCTAAACCTAAATGGGCCTAATCTTCGCTTAACTCTTACTCGAATCCAAAGCCCAAAATAAAGGCCCAAAACCCTAAAGCCCATAACCCTTTTATAAACTCTAAGGACCAAAAGTGCCAAAAGAGAAAGTTGTTTACACTTGAATTATCATTTCACCTTTACTTCTAAAACCACAAGGACTATTATTGCCAATTGCTCAAAGTTTAAAAAGATTTTACCCATTTTTAGTTATAAAAAGGCGCCAAGAACAGTTTTATTGTTCACCGTCTTTCCTAACATAACCACGGGTCAAATCAAAGGGCTTTTACTAATTAAAGGGTGCAATAGTAAATTCATGGGCTAAAGTACATGCTGGCAGGGTAATCACGTAATCAAAGAGCCTCATTGGTCAATCCCATCAAAGAGAGGACACGTTGGATGTATGGAAGCACAAGAGAGAAGGGGATTTATACTACAATTACTCACATAAGTAACACAAGCTATCACATCAAAGGATTGCCAGTTTGGCAATCCGTGTGACTAGCAAGTGATCAAACGACCACAAATGAAACCCCATCATTGAGGAATTCAGGGTGAGATTAGAAGGAGCGTATGATTGGCAGGAGCGTGTAGAGCAAGGAAGACCTAGAAGGTTCAGAGAAGGGCTATAAATAGCACACACTTTTCACACACACACCATCTAGTTAGCTCTTTAATTTTTAGCTTAATTGTTTTAGCTTATGCAATGTTCTCTTTAAATGTAATTTTCATTTAATCCTTTTGTAAGTTCTTTTCAGTAATGTAAACAAGCTTCTAGTTAATAAAATTGAACTTTTACTTTCCAATAATCTGTCAAAAGCTCTTGTTTTATTCATAAGCTCTTTAATGTTAAGCTACTGTTTTGATAAGCTAATTACAAGCTCTTATTAGTCTCTAAGCTAATAATTGAGCTTAAGTTTGATCTTAATATACCTAAACCTTAAAATCAGTTAATACCTTAACTATTTGGACTTATAAGCTTTGGAAGGGGAGCTAACCATGGATGAGCTCCCATGGACTATTACTGGCTTATCCTTGGATAAGCCAGAGCTGTAGACAAGCTCAATTGAGCCTCTTAACTTCTGTTTAGCTGAAGTTTCAAGTAAGTTTCATTTAAAGTTTCCTTTGTCCTTTAATACCTAGTTTAATAAGTGTTTGTTAGTGTAAACTGCTTATTTGCTTAATCTTCTTGCTTATCTCTTGCTTATTGTGTGTTTATTTGATTTACTAGTACTCATTAGAATAGTTTGCTTATTTGTTTTTACTTATTAAAGTATAGATTTCAGTATTCTCATTTCTGTCATAAAATCTATAAAAAATCAAAAAAATAGTTAGCAATAGTTATAGTTCTTTAAATTCAGCTTAATTAGTTATTGAATCATGTTAGATAAGTCTAATATAAGCTAGTTTTTTATCTGGTATCAAGGTTTAGTTAATTAGATTTTTATTTTTAAGCTTAAGATAATTCTGTCAATTTCATATGGAGTGTTTGGATTTAGATTATTTGACCTCTAAAAGTCAAAATAACTTATGAAATTTGTTTGAGTTAGTTGTGTTATCATTTTAAACTAGTAGAAAAGGAGTTTTCAGAAGTTAGTTTTAAGTAATCAAAAAGTTAGGGCTTAATATGTATGTTCCTGCACCAGGGGAACTTGTTTTTGCCATTTCATTGTGAAATTTTGATCAAAGCTCCTTAGGCTTAAAACTTGAGTTGCATTGTGTTTAAATACACTCAACAAGAGTGTTCATTGCAGGTTAGACCAAAAAGGTCACCTGCAATTTGATTTTAGCTTTAGTTCATTTACACTAGCAGTAGTAACCTTTGTTACTACTGTTATCCTCTTTGATTTCACTTAGGATAGTTAAATTAGTTTTTAGGCTTTTAAATTCAGTAGAAATCTAGATTATATATAGGTTAATTCAGTTTAAAGCTTGTTTTCTATTTTCTAGCTTAGCTTATTAGGTGCATTTGCTTCTTAAAGTTCATAAAAAACTCAAAACACCAAAAATAAGTAGTATAAACAGTTTTTTTTATTAGTGCTTAGTTTAGTTGCTTATTTAAAAAAAACTGAATAGCAGGGGCTTATTAGGGTTCATTAGTTAGCTTATTTTCAAAAGCTTAGCTTAGGACTTGGCTTATTGAGCATTTGAGCTTAGTTTAAAAATGAGCTTTTTGAATTAATTTCTGAGTTTGCACTTTTTAGTTTAAAATTTAGTAGTCTTTTAGTGTTATCTGTTTAGTTAGCTTATCAAAACTAGTTAGTACTAATCTTAAGGTTTCTTAATCAGCTTTTATTTTAAGATTTGAGCTTAAATTGAAGCTTGTGCAAAGCTTTTATTGAAAACTAGAAAAACTGAGTTTAAAAGCTCACTTACTGTTGGCAGATTTTCAAAAGCTTTTTCTAAGCTTATTTTTAAGTTTGAGCTTATGCTCTTTTTATTAAAAGTGCTTATAATTGTGTCCTTTATAAGTTCCAACTTTTTGCGACCTCTTGCTTATATGTTCTAAGTGTTAACCAGTGTGCTTCAATAGCTTATCTGGTTAACCTTCCTTCCATTTAATACTTGTACACAATTTCATTTTCCTTTCTAAAAAATAAGTCGTAGCATATAAGATTAATTATCCAACTTATTAGATAAGCTGGGTAAGTTTTCTTATTTTTCCTTTGAACTTAGTTGCATTTAGGATTTTTCCTGAATTTTTCATATTTTTGTATTTAGTAGATTAATTTTAATCATTTTTCTAAGGGTTTAATTTTCGAAAAATCATAAAAAATACAAAAAAGTTTCAGAAAAATACAAAAAAATAGTTTTTAGCATTAGTGTAACACCCCAAAAATACAACAACGCAGCGGAATACCACTTTGGGGTGCTACTTCATAATACACAGCGCTAGATACAAGAGAACGACCTCTAAATGTGTCGTTTGTAAAACAATCTCGTTGATTTTCTGAAATCAAAATAATAGTTGTCCCATAATTGCATCACAATGAAAAGCTTGTATGTATAGACTCCAATGCACTTCAAGAAATCCGAGCATATAATTTACCTGAGAAAAACATGCTTAAAACGGTCAACATAAAGTTGGTGAGTTCATAGGTTAGTTTAAGTATGAATGTAAGTTTCAACAAATATATTTATCCACTGTGTCATCACAGTACCATGTAAAATGTTTATAAAATATGCACGACCCATTTTATGTCACCAAAAGTACCAATATTATCCCAAAGATTTTATAAAGAATGCATGGTTAATTTAATGTCACCCAAAAGTACCAATCTTATCCCAAAGATTTTTATAAATAATGCATGACAAATTTAATGTCACCAAAAATGTATCCCTGGCACCTCGTGCCTATCGATTTCCTGAAAATAATATATACAAGGTAGGACCGCAAGAATTTTCCCTGTAATACTACAACAAATGCAGACATCACAAAACCAGATTACTGTTACACTAAGCTCATGACACTGAAGCTCGACGTATATTAGCTATTTTAGCCATTATGCCCATACAGATGTTGTAACCCGCAACATCCAAAACCGACCTGTTATAATATTCGTTCCCGGTGATAGCTAGTCACCGGAACGAGGGTTGTCAAACCCGATAGATCTACCTTATAACACTCGCGCTTCCAAACCAGGAATTAACAGTTCACAATAAGTGGGCTTAAAAGGGGGTTATTATTTATACTTAGGTACACACGTAATCAATATAAACTTTCACTTGCGTCCAATTTGTAAAACAAAGTATGTAAATGAGTTTGTAACAAATCATGTAAATATGAGTTTGTAAATATTCATGTAAATATGAGCTTGTAAATATTCATGTAAACACGTATGTAATCGACCATGTAATTGAATTTGCAAACAATTTAGCAACAAGCAAGTTCTCACCCCAAAAGTTATAAAGCGTATGAAAACAAATAAAACAGGGGGCTATAAACTCACAAAATCCCTTAAAACAATCACATTGTTATAAGATAACCGAGTAAGTATAAGAATTTGTAGACAAGCATGTATCCCCCTCGCGGGTTATAAAACATTCAAAAGATTGAAAAGCGAGGCTATGAACTCACATTGATTAAAGACCACGATCAATTAATCCAATTAAATCACAACTGAATCTGCAACGATCTCGACCACGACCTATAATTATGTCGTTCGATTATAACACGTAAAAATACGACCAACGATGCGTACATCGTTACCACGAAATCGTACATATTTTAATATGTATACATACCATATATGTGATGAGAAATCCACTTGCGCGTCTTTAAACCTTAATCCTTAGTATATTATATGTATATATACTATTTTTCGTCCAATCCTAACTTATCTCAATATTTACAGAAAGTTACTATTTTTAGACTCTCCGTTTTTAGAACCAAACAATGATCTTAAAACTATTAATTGAAATAATATATTAACCTGCTTTATTTTATCATTCAAAATCGTACTCATAATGTATTAATATTAATTAAAATATCCGTTCTTTTACGTTGTCCTTTAGTTTTAACCCTGCTCCCGCTATATCTCAAGTTTTAAAACTGATAAGCCTGCGGCAAAGTTAAAACGTCATTTACGAACACTTTCGTGTTTCGCCGGAAGGGCTGAACGGACTCGAAAGTGCTCATATCGTCTTATATTAATAGATTGATCAGATTTTAATATTTTAAATTAATTTTTTCTATTAAAGTGTATATTCGATTTCATCCAGTTTTCTTTGTTATTGGGAGTTACAAGTCCTGTTTTATGTCTAAACGTCCGTCAAATATAAATTTGTTATATTTTGTAACAAAGTCTAACTTATCCAAGTCCGAACTCCAAATCCTCAATTCTATTTTCCTGTTTTAAATTATCCGTACTAAAGACGCGCCAAAGTCCGTTTTTTTTAGTCAATCTCGTTTTCTAAGCTATATCTAAATGTGTCTCTTATGGCTTATATTTTCTTATTATCCTGTCTTTTAATAACCATTTATATATTAATCCTCGTCGCCGCAAGTTTCAATAGATGTCAACAATATAAAATTTATCCGATCAAATATATGAAACAATTAATATATTTTTGTGTTAACCAAACTCACTTTATTTCGGTGTCATCCCACAACCCGACGCACCCCGGCTGTTTTCGACAGCCAAACCAAACGAACGCACCCTACTCAGTGTTATAAACACCAAACGCACCCTAATATATTTCAAACCAAACACACCCTTTTCCCCGGCTGTCCCCCCCCCCCCCCCCCTCGGCTATCAAATGCACCCCTTAGGTGTTAAACCCGCAGCCAAACGCACCCGCTGTATTTCTGGAGACCAACCTGAACGTACCCTTGTTGTTGCAAACCAAACCCGACAACCAAACCCAAACCCATGGCGGCGGCTGTTAACCCGGCTGTCCCCGCAGCCATCCCGACCCAGACCCACAAACAAACGCCCCGGTGTTATGATACAACCAAACGCACCCCGTAGCTGGTGTGGTCAAACAGCACCAAACGCACCCCTAATTGGTGAAACAATAAACCAAACACACCCTTCGTTTTCTTATTTAATACAAAAACAAACGCCCCTTGTGTTGTTTGTTACAACTAAGCACCCTCGGTGTGCTTTAACTGGGACCCGAGCACCCTCTCTAGGAGCTGTCACACAAACCAAACACCCTCGTGCTAGATAAATGACGATGGAAGATGGTGTATGTTTGATGGTAGGTGGCAAGTGGCGGTGTGGAGTCGCGTTGTGAGGGAGTGATGATGGTTGGGAGATCGGTAGTGATAGTTCGGGAGATGCTGGGGGATTTTTGGTGTTGGCCGGAAAAGCTCGCCGGAAAACTTTTTCGCCGGCTGTGGTGGTGGTCGCCGGCTGACCGGATATTTGGGAGGGAGAAGAGAGATATATAAGTGTGTGTGTGTATATTTTAGAGATGAAAATTAAATATAATTATATAAGTTTTATTTTATATTAAAACTTTTAAAGTAAATGTAATAAGTTAAATAGTTGGGGGTTTGTTTTGTAAATATGTTACAGGGACCAAAAGTGAAAGTTTCGGGAAACTTTTATAATATATTGGTTCGGGACTCATTTGAGCGGCTTAACGAATGATTCAACGCACGAAACTTGCGCCATTGTTTTTCAAATCATTTTTCCGATAAAAATGAGTATTCGCTTGATAATATTTCATAAATATTTTAAACTATCTAATAAATATTCTGTTATTCTTTTGCGAACCGGTTTTTGCTCGTCCGAAAATAGAATGGATATTTTAAGCTCGAGCAATTTGCGTTTTCAACAAGGTTTTCATTAAAAATGATTAGAATAATTTATTTATATTTTTATTAATTAAATTACTGATATTAAATAACAAATCACATTTAATTATTTTTGGTGTTAGTCCGGATCCGTTCTTCGTTCTTTCATCCTCTGTTCTATCGTTATGCAGCATCTGCTTGAGCGTTGTTGCAGTTAAATGTTTGTGGTGCTGTTTTAGCCCTTTTCGGCTTGTTTCCAGGTCTCGGGCAAAACTAAAAAGTTGTCTGGAACATCATTTCACATCAAATTGCTTTAGAGTCCGAGTCGTGAATACGTGATTTAGATGATCGTTCTTATAAGTCAAGCCAGACCCTAAAAGTCAAAGACTGAAATCGTCATTCAAAATTTCAAAAATTCTCGGATGTTACACAGGTTCTTCAGCATTTTGATCTGTCTTTCCTTCATTATCACACATATCTGATAGGTAGGAATGACATTACACGTATAAGGCACACATAAAAGCACGTAGGGATCACATACTGGTTATAGTCCAGACCTAGATATTCTACCTAGATATCTACCTGGTTCTCTATAACCTTGGCTCTGATACCAATCTGTCACACCCCCAAATGGGGCCTGGACGGAATACGTGTCCAGAGGCGTGACGTCATCATATTTCGAACACAAGACATGAGAGAACGACCACTAATGGACGTTTTGAAAATCATAACTCGTTGCATTGTAAAAAAATAAATAAGTTTTACAAGGTTCAATATGAAAATTAACATTTGCTGGGAAGCGTTAAGAAAAAAAATGTTGCGGATAGCAAAAATTCACGTTTTCAAAAGACAACGAGTATGAATGATAATAAAATCTTGATAATGGCATCACATTGCACGTAGACTCCACATAGCACGTCAAGAAGTCCAAAGCTAATCACCTGAGGAAAAAAAAACATGCTAAAAACGGTCAACATAAGTGAGTGAATTCATTAGGTTAACGATAGTTAAAACATTTACGAATATCCAAAACGTTGAGTAAATACTGCTTCACTCACAGTATTATGAAAAGTATTTAGTAATCAGAAAAACGTTCAACAAAAGTAGTGTGGACCACAAGATTTCAAACATATGTGACAGTTATAACGAATACAACTTCACATAATATATCTACTGTTGCACTAAGCTCATGACACCGAAGCTAATTGTTGCACGCAATATGCTAGATAATAATTTTTGCCCTACCGGTGTCTGACCAAGACACCCAACGAAATTTGACATGTTATGTATCCGTTTATCGGGAGCCCCGTGGGTAGTGAGCGCTACTCACCCGGATAGGGATAATTAGTCCCAATAGATCTATTTATAACATTCACGCTCACTTAACCAGTACAGTCGGTTAAGCAATTGACGGTTCATGATGGTTCGGGCGTTTGTGGTCTGTTCGTAACTTAGGCAACACGTAAACAGGGAAATTAGATCAAGATACTTGTGTCCATGGTAAAATCAACCAATGTGTTTCCAAAAGAAAGGCTTTAAGTAAATGCATCCATAGATAAAACAAAACATGATATCAATCATGTAACCGAGTTTGTAATCAACGTATAAACGAGTTTGAAATTCAGTAATAAAAAAAAAAAAAAAAAAAAAAAAAAAAAAAATTTGCGTTATAAAAAAAAAAAAAAGATAAAAAAAAAAAAAAAAAAAAAAAAAAAAAAAAAAAAAAAAAAAAAAAAAAAAAAAAAAAAAAAAAAAAAAACAAAAAAAAAAATCGGAAAACATGTTTTCGTAAACGAGCATGTTTCTCACCCCAAAAGTAGTAAAGTATATGTAAAACAAGTAAAACGTGGGGCTATGAACTCACCTTGATGTTGTAGAGCAACTAGCGGAAATGTGAATGATAAGCACAACATAACGAGAATCAGAACGGCTCGACCAAGAAGTTGCAGCTTAATTTAACGGCTAAGTCCTAGAAGCTTAGGACGATGAATTTGGGGTTTTCCCGATTGGTGGTGTACATTCACGGTTCAGTGATAAAGGATTGAGGTTTCAAATTGAATGAGTTTGGTGGTTGGTTAAATAGAATAAATCGAAAAATACAGGCAAAGCATGTAATATATTCCGTATATATTACATATGAAAAATGAACAATTATATAATTCATATGGTGAAGTATATAATAAAGACCGACATCCAAAATGAAAAGTCGTAGTATATACTACTTTACAAGTGTTGTATAAGACACGTGAAAAATAATAATGGTAATAATATAATTCGACACGTTTTCAAAAGTCACTTATTAAATTAATAAAGAGATTGTACATAAAAGTAAACACACGTTTTAAAGTCACAAAATAAGTAAACGATGTTTCTAAAGTTTTTACAAAGAGTTATGACTTTATTTTCTAGTCTTGAATTTATAAAATAATATTTTATAAATTAATATTTCGTTTTCTCGACGGGTTGTAACCCAAAATAGTAACCCCCTTTGTACAAGTATAGTTTTCCTATATTTATCGTATAATAACAAATTATAAAATCTCAAAACTATATAACTTCGTTCCTTTATCGGATTTCTTAAAATACTAGTATTATAGTGAAAGTTAATAAGTATATCTCTCGTTCATTTACCGGTTTATTGTATTATTACAAATTACAAATATATAAATCTTAAACTATACAACTTTTGTCTTTTTTGTCGGGTTTTCAAGCTATTAAGAGTTTTAATGTGAAAATTACTAAGTTTATAAATTTTTTAGAAATCGATCTGGACTTTGTTTATTAGACGTTTCCATTTTTACCAAAATCAATGTTTTCCCACTTAATCAATCCACGTCGCAATTTATCCGCGTTTCATAATATATGTATATATTTTTAGACAGAATCAATCAAATAAATAAATGAAAGTAAATAAAAATAAACAGAACAAAATAGAGACAACCAAACACGCCCTTATGGGCTGAACCAAACACACCCTTGGGTGTTAACTGCCGAAACAAACGCACCCTATGTGGGCTGTTTAACAACGAGGAAACAACACCCCGAAAACTATGAATCCAAACGCACCCTTTTATGGCAGCAAAACGCTATAACAACATACACCCTTGGGTGTTAAATCCAAAACCAAACAGCCCCTAAATGGCTGTTTAACAGCAAATCAAACGCACCCTAATCACCAAGAATCCTTCCGCACCCTTTGGTGCTAAAACCCGAAACAAAACGCACCCTTCGCGGTGCGGTTTTACAACCAACCAAACGCACCCTTAAAGTTGTTATACACACAACCAAACACACACTTTATAAAAAAAATGAAATAAAAATATAAGAGGGGAGTGGTGGTGGTATGCGGTTGTGGCTGAGCCACGGTAGTGGTGATGTTGAGGTGGTGTTAGTGACGATGGCGTGATGATATGATGGTGGAGATGAAGATGAGGTGTGACGTGGGGTGGGGAGGTCAGCTGAGGAACCACAGATGGCCGGCGTTTGGGTGGCCGGAGGTTGGCCGGAGCGGGTGGCGGCGCCGGAAATTTTTATGGGGAGGGAGGAGTGTGTTAGGGTTTGGTGTGTGTGTTGTAGAGGTGGAAATGAAATAAAAGTTATATAATTTATATATATATATTAAACTTTAAAATGAAAGTGACAAGTTATAATTAGTTTAGGGTTTATTTTGTAACTTTTTAATATAGTTTCGATAAAGAGTGGTTCGGGACTCGTTTGAACTAGTTAACGGATGATTCAAATCTCGAAACTTGCGCCATTGTTTTCTAAATCATTTTTCTGATAAAAATGAGTATTCACTCGACTAGTATTTTATAAAATAAATTTAAGATCATTATTATTTATTTGGTACCACTGAGTGTCGCGAGTAAGCTTTGTCTGTAAAAATGAAATTTTAATTTGAACACTCGCGTTTTTAAATAAACGATTTTTGAATAAAAATTAAATAATTTATTAAATATTTTTATTTAATAAAAAGTGATAATTAAATGTAAATTTAATTATTTTTGAGTTGGTACTAGTTGTGTTCAAAATTTTTGCGAAGCTATTTTAGTCATCTTCGGCTTGTTTTCAGGTCTCGGGCAAAACTAAAAAGTTGTCCGGAATGGTGTTTTATGTCAAGCGCTAGTATACTCCATAATTAATAAATCATTTTGGCGGGTCGTTTTTGATAAGTTAACTTAAGAATAACATATATTTTTCTCGTTTTCAGGTTAATTAAATTCGACAATAAATAAATTGTTAGTGAGAAGATAATAATAATTATTAAGATTTTTATTTAAATACGTTTCAAAAATTTACATGTTACGCTCGGTAAGGTAATTGTTTTTATGGGACCGTATTAAAAGGTCATAAGGGGGGGTTTTTTCAAAAAGTCAAATCGGACCCAAAAAGTCAAAGAGTAAAATAGTAATTTAAAATATCGAAAATTGCGGGGTGTGACATTACCTACCCCTTAAAAGGAATCTCGTCCCGAGATTCGGTTTGTGTTAACCGATTGTGTGATCAGGAAAAGGTTTAAGATTTAACAATCGTTTTTAAATTGACGGTTGAAAATTTATTGAGCAAAAGTCAATGTCTCGACACTTCTTAATATACAAAATTTTTGCTAAGTTTGACCAGAATATATAATCCATCCAAATGAGTATTTTAGAAAAATATCATTACAAGTTTTGTGATTGATATAAACGCGTTAATAAGAAAGTCCTTTAACAGTGAAAACATCAAAGAAGAAAGTGTAGATACGGGGGTATGTCTATATAATAGTTTCAAATGTTTAAAGGCAGAGATATCTGAAAGGATCGATGATCATCATCGGAAGAGGCTAAAGGATGTAAGTATTCAACTTACTTAGGAAGTACAAGAATGTACCATGACTCAACTCACCGTAAGCAAACGATGCGAATAAAGTGTAACCGAACGGCTCCAACTGCGACTTAACAATAGACGCGCCGTTAGGTACGAGAATTAATATATTTTATGAAACGTTGCACTCAACGTTTAATAGCAAATAGAACCGCATACATGTTTGTGCTTTAGGTTTGTCAACAAAAATGTATTGTACGATATCGTTAAGTTTTTTGATGATGTTACGACGTTCTCACTGAAAATATTTACTATTTATAGAATGTTTCACATTTTAGAAAGTTTTAATTTCGGGAGTTAATAAGTTTCCTCTAATTTAATCGTTTCCTTTTTTCAAAAACCGAACACAAAACTCAGCGTTAACCAAAGTCCTTTAACTTGCAAAATATATACTATACTAATTGACTTTTTAAAAAAAATGTACCAACTGCATCGACATATCATTTTTTTAGAAAAATTTTAATCTCGTTTTATAATATTAAGAAGGTTCCATAAATTTTTAAGACTTCGACACTTAATAAACATTTCAAAACATTTTTAAAGTGTTTGTACCTCATTTATAAACTTGGAACCTTAATAACTATATTTTTATAAAATCACCATAGACTTGACCATAATCTCGTACATGACAATATATATCCGATATCTCAAAAATCTTTATTAAAATAATTATTCCATTTTAATATTTGAGAATAATAGCACAATACATATGAGTCGCGAATAAATAGTATAAGATAAATAGCTATAATAACTATTACTAATCGGTGTCGGAATGCGAGACTGTGAGGATCATTTCGGATAACAATATTCTCCAAAATAAAGGTCAAACAATGGGAGGAGCTTGCAAGAAAGGCTTATGCGATAGGCGAGATAGAATATGGCACGCAGGTTCGTTAGTTCGAGGATGAATCAACTCTGTTAGTTCAAGACGCACAAGTCGAGTATAGGCTCCACAAACGGTTCATGTTCGCAAGGTTTTGTAACGGCAAAAGAAAAAAGTAATAACTTAAGAATGAGATAAGGTAGTTCAAATGAGGCCTTCAGATTTCGCTGAGTGGTAAGACACGATTGCGTTTCTAGATATTTTCAACAGATTTTTGGTGATTGTCGGGTTCGAGTTCATACTCGTCTCATATTGGTTACCATTAAGCCCACTCATTTATAATTTATTATTTGCATAAAGAAGCGTCCCAATTTATGTAAATAAGAAATGATAAACTTATGGTTCGGTGATTTACAATTTATTTATTTAACGAAGAGCGTCCACCAATTCCTTTCAAATAAAGAGATTATAAATCAGTCTACTTAATAATTTTCGATGCAATACGCGTACTCACAAAATTCTCCAAGATGGTGGATGACATGACGATGCAGGCGCTCTAATGAATATGGGACGAGTTTTTATAAAAAATCGTCAGTGGAGGTCTTTTTTATACTTATTTTTTGATCTGGGGGTCTTCTTCCCTTTGTATTATCATTTTTAGTATCTAATTTTGTAATGTACATTACGAGGGGAGTACGGGTGGGTTAAACAATCAGGAAGATCGACATTGCGTTCAGAATAGTTGATAAATACAGACTAAAGTAAATAGGAATAGAGCTCTTTATGGAACGAGTTTACATAGCAATTATCATATCAAACCTCCAGTTACAAATCCCGCCCATACAAGACTTGTGAAAACCCAGATTCATACATAATTCTATGTAAACAAAATCGTAACGGGTTTCATGCAAAACGATATTGTATAAGGTTATAAAAAAAAAGTTCGAGACCATTGCATCGCTCACAATGTCTTAGACAAATTTTTAGAGACCATTGTGTCATCCACAATGTCTTAGAAAAGTTCAATATTTACATAGACAACTTCCATATAAGCAATTAGAGGAATATACGTAAGACAACGTAAACCGCGGAGAAGAGATAACCGCAAAGAAAAGATAACCTCAGAGAAAAGATAACCGCAGAGAAAAGATAAGCGTAAGCTAATAGTAAAACACGTATAAGGCACACATAAAAGCACGTAGGGATCACATACTGGTTATAGTCCAGACCTAGATATTCTACCTAGATATCTACCTGGTTCTCTATAACCTTGGCTCTGATACCAATCTGTCACACCCCCAAACGGGGCCTGGACGGAATACGTGTCCAGAGGCGTGACGTCATCATATTTCGAACACAAGACATGAGAGAACGACCACTAATGGACGTTTTGAAAATCATAACTCGTTGCATTGTAAAAAAATAAATAAGTTTTACAAGGTTCAAAAGAAATTAAACATTTGCGGAAGCGTAAGAAAAATGTAGCGGAAGCAAAATTCAGTTTTCAAAAGACAACGAGTATGAATGATAATAAAATCTTGATAATGGCATCACATTGCACGTAGACTCCACATAGCACGTCAAGAAGTCCAAAGCTAATCACCTGAGAAAAACATGCTAAAACGGTCAACATAAAGTTGAGTGAATTCATAGGTTTAAGTAAAACATTTACGAATATCCAAAACGTTGAGTAAATACTGCTTCACTCACAGTATTATGAAAAGTATTTAGTAATCAGAAAAACGTTCAACAAAAGTAGTGTGGACCACAAGATTTCAAACATATGTGACAGTTATAACGAATACAACTTCACATAATTATATACTGTTGCATAAGCTCATGACACCATGAGATAATTTGTTGCTCGGCAATTATGCTAGATACATAATTTTTGCCCTACCGTGTGTCTACCAAGACAACCACGAAATTGACATGTCATGTATCCGTTGTATCGGGGAGCCTGTGGGTAGTTAAGTGAGCGACTACTCACCCAGGATAGGGGATAATTTAGTCCCTTAGATTCTTATTTATAACCTTTCACGCTCACTTAACCTAGTTACAGTCGGTTAAGCAATTGACGTTCTTGATGGTTCGGCCGTCGTTTGTGGTCTGTTCGTAACTTAGGCAACACGTAAACAGGGAAATTAGATCAAGATACTTGTGTCCATGGTAAAATCAACCAATGTGTTTCCAAAAGAAAGGCTTTAAGTAAATGCATCCATAGATAAAACAAAACATGTATCATTCCATGTATACGAGTTTTGTAATCAAACGTAAATAAACGAGTTTGAAATTCAGTAATGAAAACAAGTTTGTAAACGAGCATGTTTCTCACCAAAAGTTTAGTAAAGTATATGTAAAACAAAAGTTAAACGTGGGGCGGATATGAAACTCACCTAGCATGTGGTAGAGCAACTAGCGGAAATGGAATGATTATGCACAAATCATAACGGAGAATCAGAACGGCTCTGACTCAAAAGAAAAGTTGCAGCTTTATGTACGGCCTAAGTCTAGAAGCTTCTCTTAGACGATGAATTGGGTTTTTCGTTGAATGGTACATCTTCGGTCACGTTTGATAAGGATTAGGTTCAAATGAAAATGAGTTTGGTGTTGGTTAAATAGAATTAAATCGAAAAAATAAAGCAAAGCATGTTTAAATATATTCCGTATATATTACATATGAAAAATGAAAAATTATATAATTCATATGGTTGACATGTATTATTAAAGGCCGACATCACAAATGAAAAGTCGTAGTTATATACTACTTTACAGTGTTGTATTAGACACGTGGAACAATAAATATGTACTAATATAAATTCGACACGTTTGACAAAGTCAATTACATTAAATTTATAAGACGATGATATACATAAAGTAAACACACGTTTTAAAGTTCAAAAATAAGGTAAACGATGTTTCTAAGTTTTTATACAAGCGTTCTGACTTTATTTTTCTAGTTTGAATTTATAAAATAATATTTTATAAATTAGTATTCGTTTTTCGACGGTTGTAATCCAAAATAGTAACCCCCTTTGTACAAGTATAGTTTCCTATTATTAATCTATATAACAAATTATTAAATCTCAAACTATATAACTTGTTCTTTATAGTATTTCTTTAAAGATACTAGTATTATAGTGAAAGATTAATATGTATATCGCTAGTTCATTTACCGTTTATTGTTTAATTACAATTACAAATATATAAATCTTAAATATACAACTTTGTCTTTTTATTCGGGTTTCAGATATTTAAGATTTTAAGTGAAATACCTAAGTTATTAAATTTTTTTAGAAATTCGATATGACCTTTTCGTTTATTAGAACGTTTTCCATTTTTACCAAATCAATGTTTTTCCCAACTTAATCAATCCAGTGCAATTTTCCGCGTTTATAATTATATGTATATATTTTTAGACAGAATCAATCAAATAAATAAATGAAAGTAAATAAAAATAAACAGAACAAAATAGAGACAACCAAACACGCCCTTATGGGCTGAACCAAACACACCCTTGGGTGTTAACTGCCGAAACAAACGCACCCTATGTGGGCTGTTTAACAACAGAAACAAACACCCCCGAAAACTATAAATCCAAACGCACCCTTATGGCAGCAAAACGCATAAACAAACACCCTTGGGTGTTAAATCCAAAACCAAACAGCCCCTAAATGGCTGTTTAACAGCAAATCAAACGCACCCTAATCACCAAGAATCCTTCCGCACCCTTTGGTGCTAAAACCCGAAACAAAACGCACCCTTCGCGGTGCGGTTTTACAACCAACCAAACGCACCCTTAAAAGTTGTAAATACACACAACAAAACACTCACTTTATAAAAAATATGAAATAAAAATATAAGAGGGGGATAGGATACAGTGGTTGGTGGTATGGGTTGTGGCTGAGCACAGGTATTGGTGATGTTGAGGTGTGTTTAGTGACGACCCTGTGTGATGTTTGGGGTGGAGATGAAGATGAGGTTTTTGTGTACGGGGGATTGGGGAAGGTCAGCTGAGGAACCACAGATGGCAGGGTGTTTGGTTGCAGGAGGGTTGGCGGCAGCGGGGTGCAAGGCGCCGGGGAATGGGACAATTTTTATGGGGGGGGAGGAGTGTCGTTGGGTTTGGTTAATATTGTCGTGGTTGTAGAGGTGGAATGAATTAAAAAGTTATTAATTTATATATATATATACTTAACTTTAAAATGAAAGTGACAAGTTATATAGTTTAGGGTTTATTTATGTAACTTTTTTAATCTAGTTTCGATAATGAGTGGTTCGGACTCGTTTGAACTTGTTAGGATGATTCAAAATATCGGGAAACTTGCGCCATTGTTTTCTAAATCATTTTTTTTGATAAAATGGTAGTTTTCACTTCGACTTAGTATTTTATAAATAATTGTAGATCATTTTTTTTTATTTGGTTACCACTGAGTGTCGCGAGTAAGCTTGATCTGTAAAAATGAAATTTTATTTGAAACACTCGCGTTTTTAAATAAAAACGATTTTTGAATAAAAATTAATATAATTATTAAATATTTTTGTTTTAATAAAAAGTGATAATTAATGTAAATTTATTATTTTTGAGTTGTATAGTATGTGTTCAAAATTTTTGCGAAGCTATTTTAGTAATCTTCGGCTTGTTTTACAGGTTCTCGAGCTAAAACTAAAAGTTTCGGAATGGTGTTTTATGTCAAGCGCTAGTATACTCCATAATTAATAAATCATTTTGGCGGGTCGTTTTTGATAAGTTAACTTAAGAATAACATATATTTTTCTCGTTTTCAGGTCAATTAAATTCGAAAAATAAATTGTTAATGAGAGATAATAATAATTATTATGATTTATTATTTAAATACGTTTCAAAAATTTACCGGTTACGCGGTAATTGTTTTTATGTGACCGTAAAAGGTCAAAAAGTCAAAAAGTCAAATCGGACCCAAAAAGTCAAAGAGTAAAATAGTAATTTAAAATATCGAAAATTGCGGGGTGTGACAAAATCAACAACACTTGACATGCCAAACATAGTACATGCAAGTAAATCACAATCTTTGACATGTCAAACACAGTACATGCAAGTAAATCACAATCCTTGACATGACAAACACAGTACATGCAAGTAATTCACAACCAACATGTAACACAAGGTCATATAATAGTCATACAATGTCCACACTCAATTAAAACACATAATCACAACAATTAAAACATTTCAAAACCATTTGCATCATTTCCATCCCAATTTAAAAACAATGTAAAAAGAGGGACTATGAAACTCACCTGATGCTCAATGCAGCTTCCCAAATTTCCTAGAATTCAACTAAACACAAATGAAACCCATGTTACATGCGATTAGGCTAAATGCCCAAGACGATGTAACTATCAATTGATGGACTACTAGGTTTATATTATAATTATAAACCCTTTACCATACTTCCCATAACTTACTTATACTCTAAATACCTTTAATCATTCATTCTAGTTTTTTTGTTTTTCGGCAGAATATGTAGTCACTTTATGACCACAAATAAAATACTAAATCACCAAATTGACTTTTCCCCTTTCATTCCCTACCTTCATAATGGGTTATGAACTACTTTAATTTTTTAGAAAAAATAATATTAAGCCTAACTATTTTTATAAAATATTCTCATCACATGTACTCAATTCGGGATTTAACGCACACAAAAAGTTGATTTTTCTAAAAAATACTTAGACAATGAATATACCTTTTATTTGAGCTGATAGTTAATAGTCACATAAATCATGACCTTCTAATTTTTGGCTAACCTCAATTAAACTTTTAAGTAGGGATTTTACTCCCCGAAATCAGACCCAAATCTGACCCAAACTTACTATTTTGACAACTTTTCTTGCAAAAATTATTTGACTAACTTTCCCACCTCAAAACCTTTCGGGGCTGGACTTTTTGGAAACTATACTCTTTGAACTTCAATTTAGACACAATAAAAATCATAAAAGTATTGTTATGGGCCAAGTTATGGCTCTTGCAGATGACCTAAAAATCTTCCCACCCCCCCCCCTGCCCCCCCCCCCCCCCCCCCCCCCCCCCCCCCCCCCCACCCCACAGATTTTAATTCCGAATTAACACCAATTAAACCTCATTAAACCCACCCATACGCTAATAATTATCCCTAAAATGATTTTTGATGATCATAATATATTAATTACAGAACTTTTACAAAACCTTAATATATCAATTCAATTGTTACATAATTAAAATAATAATTAAAAACATAAACTTGATTAAGAGTATAAAAATTAAAACTAACTTAATTTTAACAAAAGATCAAACCTTGATTTCTTGAGATCTTGAAAAATTAACAATAGGGGCTTATGGTGTTGGAGTAGGGTCGACACAGAGAAACAAGAAGAAAGAAAAAAAATACTGTTTTATTTTTATAGAAACCTAACTAGTATCCTAGTCCAACTTGGGCTCTTTTTCTCCCTTTTTTTGAAACCGGTCTAAAGCAAACACTTCCTTAATTAAATTAATTTTTTTATTAATTTTATTATATAAAATTTGTTCTCCCCCCTCCTATATATATATTTTTAAATAAAAAACTATTTACTACTTATTTACCTTAAATACTTAAATAAATACATAACTTAAAACAAAACACTTACACTACTTATTATTATTTTTCCCAAATTATTATTTACTTATTACTTCATTAACAAATTATAAAATCTCAATTAACTAGTTAATCTCAACTCTAAATTAACGATTCACTCTTCATTAATTTTACCGACGATAAAATAATGAAAATCACTATGCTTCCGAATTCACCATCACATACGAAATAAAATGACTAAATCATTTATTTCCACTATCACAAACTCATATAATAGCACATATAACAAACCACATAAACCACCAAATCGACTTACGCACATAACTTAAAACTCATAACTCTAGATAGGTTAACACTTAACAGTTAAACTAACTTGGTTTGATCACGGTTGTCACAATTGTGCCTTATATTATGTGGTAAAATTGCTGTTGATTGCAGCAATTTTGGTGTAACCATCCGAGTTATGCCATAATCATTAAAGCTACGGTGTAATACTCTCCATGCTTACGTCGTAACTGTACTTAATCTAAAATCTTCAAAATGGTCATCCACATAATTACGGCGTAACCCAATCCATGGTTACACCATAACTCTATCCTGCAAAACCTTTAATATGTTTGAAACTTTACAAAACCATGTATATTGGTAAATGAACTTTATGGGTATGTTCACTGGAAACCCTCACGAGACTTCACTCGTTCACTTGGGCCACCAAGGGGTTTAGAAGGCATGTTGCATACGCTAAATGCAATCGTGATTCCTACAAAAATGAGTTAGGATTGTATTTAGTTTTCTTGCAGCTATACAAGTTGAAGCACGTGGATTGGTGCTTGGTTGATACTTGGCTTTACGAAAGCATGTCAATCCAGATTAGTTGGATACCATGTCAATGATGATTTGCGATGATGGATGTTGCTCAAGGAAGCAGACTTGAAGCATAGCTTAGAGCATGTTGTCTCTTCATCATGCCGAGCAAATCCAAGGGAGTTTCTTTTTCT
>BQNB010029936.1:23073-55328 GCA_026074375.1 Tanacetum coccineum
GAAAAGACAAAAATACCCATAAAGTTAACGGTCAAGTGACGAAAATGTTGGTCAAGGGACTAAACCCGATACGGGTGAAAACGTTGGGGACAGGATCCGGGAAAAAAAAACTTTAGGGACCTTTTTCGTTAAACCCGACAGACCACAGGGACCATTTATGCAATTAACTCTAAATAATAAAAATACTAAATCAAGCGAAATGACTAAAATTAATTTTATAGTTATTAGAAAATGTTTCGAAGACATATACTTGGTCATTAAATAGCAAACGTAACTTAAACATTGTTTCAACTCTTATAACTAAACAAAAATTATTAGGTGGTGATATAACTTGATAATATACATTGTTGTATTTATTTTAAATACATTATACTTATACGACATATAATTAATTAGGTTGCTTTTCGGATCATTCGTGACATTACACTTTATTGATTTGCTATATCAATACATTCATTTGAGGTGCGTTTCATGGCCCCTATTTTATTTCTTTATAACTCTTTTAAGGGAGGATACATGCGCACTTACAAAATAATTTACATACTTGTTTTCATAACTTACTTACAAACTCATTACATGATTAATTTCAAACTCGTTTACATGTACTTTTACATACTCATTTCCATAACTCATTTTCAAACTCATTTACATTTTCGTTTACATACTCGTTTTCATAACTCATTTACAAACTCGTTTACATGCTCATTCAAACTTGTCATTGCTCGGGTGTTCCAGGTAGGGCATCTGGTATGAGCACATATCCATTAAGTCACTGCCCGGGTGTTCCAGGTAGGGCATCTAGTATGAGTACATATCCATTAAGTCTGTTAATAATAAGATATCACTAACAAAGGACGATCCGGAGGTCGGGGAGGATTAAACAAGAACTTAGACATTATTAGATTAATAGAGAGAAAAGGAAAGATGTGTATGTGATAGGAGGAGAGAAAACACACGCACACACACCTTTAAGATTATTACAAAATGAATCCTCACCCCTCCATGGAAGTATGGAGAGGTTATATATAGGCCAAGACAAAGGAAACTATTCTAACTTAACAGTTCTTGTCCCTGCGGGTCTTGCCTAATGATAACTAGTGTAATTCCGTATAAGTCAACATATTTTAAGGCTAACAATCTTCCCCCAATATGTGGACATACGAAATTACTTACAATGTTCCTATCAAGTATAACTACAACATAAATAAAGTCTTCCAAAGCACTTCCAAAGCTGAAGATGTCTTCTAAGTTCTCCTGGTCTTGAAACTTGTACTCCAGCTTGGATCTTCATTGTCTTTACTTATTCTGGAACCATTGTAGTATGCATGAGTTGGATTAACTTCCCCCCAATTCATGAAGCATGTCTTGAAAAGCTTTCATCATAGACTCCTTTTTGGCGATGTTTTTGAATCAGCTTCCCCCCAAACCAACATCCCTATCTTGAGCAGATTCTGAAACTTTGATGTAGCTTGAACAATCTTCTATTGTCATTAAAGTGCACAACGGAATTTTGTAGAAGAAAAACCACACCAAATACTACTGCTACTTGTCATTAGGTCTTGGTGAATATTCGTTTAGGGGTACATGCGAGAAATTAGCAACAATTCTTCTCATGTATGCAGTATACTTCACAAACCATACTAAGTGAAGTAGTATACACTACTTCCCCCTGGAAGTTGACATGGTAACATCAAAGTCAACTAAGTCCCGGATGTACACATTTCCCCCCATGATGGTTGCGAACTCTCAGAAGCATCATTGTCGTGTACGTCCATATACTCGAGAAGTTCTTATCTTAAACACAAATTTTGAAATCCAAACGAACCATTACCATCTTGACTTCAGAAACCGTAGTAGGAGATGAAGCAAGAATCAAGAAAACTTGGTATAATCAAGGTCTTGTATATGAATGTCGTTGACAGACTTTTGAGAATTTTGCTTACACTGTGAAGTACCATTGTCTTGGAATAGCACAATAATATCTCGTAAGAATTGCTGATTACATCTCAACCTTTAAACTCTCTGGCTAACTTACCAACCTCGTATTCTGTCGTCTATTGTTGTGATCACTTGGTGAAGTAACCCGATATACCAAACTTGAAAATGAAGTAAAATCCCCCAAATTTGTTACTTAAGCTTGCACTATTGTTGATTGAAGAACGGTGCAAGATTAAATCTATAAGTACTTTATACCCAAGTCATAAAAGTATAAAAGTACATCACCTCTTGAAATTATCCACATCGACATCTACGTGTGACACTGAGTACTACAATGTAACTCCTTTAAATTATAGTTATCTAGGTCTTCAACCAACCACCCCGACTACTGGAAACTAGATAATCCAAGTCTCAATCATAAGTTGTATACGTTCAAGCAAGTCATCAATCGATAGATTGGGTTTAAAGAAAAGGGGTAGAAAATAGAAGGAAGTCTCGATGATAAAATAAGTAGACGCCTTCGTAAAACTCAACTTCAATCTCAAATAAGGGATACCAAATCAACTCCGTGATCACTTGTCATCGTAATCCGAATCTTTAGCCGTTTGTCATTTTAGTGAATCTTATAAGGATTGTTTTATGATTAAGTGTTGCGTTTGCTTTGGTGTTTGTTGTTCTGTTTGATTCATGTATGAGGTGTGTGTGGTTTGATATGGTAGAATGAGTTGTCGTTTGAGTCCTTGTCCAAAAATTGTCCAAAAATAGGTCATCGAAATTGGTTCAGTACCAAAATTGAGATCACCGAAAATGGTAATCGAAATTGAATTTTGGACGGGCAAAAAGTAAGCAAACCGCTGCATAATGAGATTAGCAAACCGCTGCCATTAGTATATCAAACCGCTGCCAATAAAATGAACAAACCGCTGGCCATGAATGAGCAAACCGCTACCAAGATTTCTCACCAAATTGCTGTCCAAAGAAAAATGAACAAACCGCTAGCAGGTAAAAACAGTCAAACCGCTGCGATTAAAATAATCAAACCGCTGGCGCTCTTTGACCTGGTAAACCGCTAGCTTAATAATTGATCAAACCGCTATCAATGAAGATCCGGCTAAACTGCTAGCATGGAACAATGATCAAACCGCTACCAGAACAGGACCAAACCGCTACCAAGTAGACAAATGGGCAGAGTAACGTTTAGAGGGGCCAAGATAAAGTCAAACCGCTACTACAACCTGTCAAACCGCTGCTTATGAAGTAAGCAAACCGCTACTTAGATTTAATTGTCAAACCGCCACCGTTTAACCAAACCGCCACTTATAAAAAGTAGCAAACCGCTGGAAGAAAGGACGAATATGGGACCACACCTCAAACCGTTGGATGTACCCTCTTTTGTTCTTTTGCAAAAAACGAGTAACAAACAAAACTAGTGGTACAATTCATGCCAAACCGCTATCAAGGAATCCTTAACTTAAAAATTAAGCTATTGAACCCACTAATAAGCAAAAAACAAACCGAATAAGCTATTTGGCTACAAGAATAAGCCACGAAAAGTTAACACTAAATACTAGATGATGGATTATCAAGAAAGTACAATCTATTTTCGAGTTTAATGACAACATCAAATCAAACCGTGACTTATGAGCTTATAATCAAACCGAACCAAATAAGCTAATAGTGCTTATCCATGCCACGAACTTATTAAACAAATAAGCTATAGAAGATAGAAACAAGAAAGTACAAGCTTATCAATCCTTAAACCATAAACCAAAATAAGCCGTGAGCTTTTAAGCTTAACATAAGCTTCAAAATAAAAAAGAACAACCACAAACACCATGAAATTAAGCAACCCACTAACACGAATTCCTCCTAGGCTCTAGTACTAATTGTTAATAATAAGAGACACTAGCTAAACACAATTTGGAAGTCAAGGAGGATTGAACAAGAACTTAGCCATATTAGATTATAATGAGAGAAAAAGGAAAGATGTGTGTATGTGATAGAAGAGAGAAACACACACACACCTTATGAGATAATGCAATAATAAATCCTCACCCCTCCATGGAAGTATGGAGGGGGTATATATAGGTCAAGACAAGGGAAACTATTCTAACTTAACAATTCTAGTCCCTGCGGGTCTTGCCTAATGATAACTAGTGTAATTTTGGATAAGTAAACATATTTTAAGGCTAACAACTATACCTCGTCATTTCCCCCTAGTCTAGTATGATGTGGTCTTAGCCATGTCATGCTAGACTCAAGTGTTGTAGCAGCACGCATGATGTGTGTGGTAATGCTTTCTTCTAGACTTGTCATTAAATCCTCTTGATTGGCTTGAGTAGACTGTTCCTTATCATGTACTTAACTCCTTTTGATTAGCTAGGAGAGACTATACCTTATTATGTCCCCCCAGTCTAGTATTTGCAATTCTTGATTGTGAATGCTAGACTCTAATTATATGTCATGTCTCTTATTTTCACTGAAACTGGTGCAGAAGAAGAGTATCGTACATCCCATCCTCCGAGAGTTCCTTATTTGCGCACTTCTGGTTCTAGCTTCTGCTTGACCGTTCTATTTTTTTTGGGCGACGATAAGAATATCGATTCGGTTGGCGATTCTGATTGGTAATTTACCGCCTTTCGGTGGTGAATTGTACGCCAAGTCTCCATAAGCCTTAGTAAGGCTGGAGCCGATCGAATCTTTTTGAAGTGATGCTTCTTATGTTCTTACATGCTCAGAGTATGTTGATGCTACGTCCTTCTCTTTTGGAGGTTCTGAGCTAGCTAGAGGAGCTTCCTCATCCAAAGGTTGTTTTGCTACTCTGAGGCGGGAGTTAATTCACCATTCCAAATGTTTCGAGTTAATTAGAGAGTTTGCTCTACCACAAGCTGTTCCATCATTATAAGGGATAGATTGTAACACCAAGTTTTTCTTTTTTTCTATATTGGCATGATCTCTTTGTATTATTCGGATTTGCTGCCTCTGTTTTGCCAGACTAGGTATCCGTTGCTTCCTTATCCTTTTATTATGACTAGTAAAGATATCCATCTATATTCGTCTAAGTTAAAGCAAGACGAGTTAGAATCCTTGAAAATTCACCATTCCTTTAGGCTTGCACCCTCGCCTACCTTCTCCTAGTGTTTATCTTTTTCGGAGTAGGGTCCTATTTTCTTCCTTTCTTCTAGCGGTATTAAATTTGTTGAGGTGCACTATTCCCCAATGGTTCTTTTAGGTTTGAACAAGGTTGTTATTTTAGAAGTTATTTGTTGTGACTTGGGGAAACACAAGTTCTTCTTAACAAACCAGAAGGCTTGTTCCAGATGACTTGGAGGAATCTAGAGTCTTGTGTTATGGATGAGTCCCCTACTGAAGGTTTCAATCCGGGCGATCTTTTGAAGTTGTGTTTTCGATGTGCTAAACTTCCTGATATATCAGATATTGTTCTCGTCCGCTCCGATCTTAATGCTAGCTGGTCTAGCCTTCTCGCTAATCATACCGCTATCCTTGCTGCGGAGGATACTTGTTTACCTCTTTCCCAGCTGAAGGGGCCCTTCGATGCGACTAAGAAAATTGACTCGTAAAGTTTTTGAAGTTGGGTCGAGTGTTCCTTCTGTGAAGCGTGCCAATGATGTAGAAGGTTCTGCTGACGATGTCAATGATGTTGATGACCAAGATGATGCACACTAACATTCTTCCTTTACTAAGTATCTGGTTTAGAGCTTTGATCGGAGGACCAAGAAAGGGTTGATCTGCCTGTGATCCTCCTTCCGCATGTGCTACCCACCAATCCAGACCGTGCTGGTTCCTCTGTTATTCATAAGACATTGATCTTCCTGAGCTTGCCAGTGTTGCTCAAGGTAGTGTTTACCTCTTCTTTTTCTTTTTGCAAGATTTTCCTTTTGTGTCCGTTGTTAATCTGCTCTATTTTCCTTCAGATGTTGTTGAGGATGCTTTAGCTCAAGGTGCTTAAGGAGTTAGGGTTGATGAAGATCATTAAGTGATTGGAAATAAGGAGAGGCTGGAGGAAGATGCCTAAAGAGGATGATGATGGTGTTGAATTTTCTCCTGAAGGTGGTGACTACTTTCCCACCACAGGTGATGAGATCAAGAAAGAAAAATGCTCCCTTTTTTTCCTACTCCTTATTATATTCCTTATCTTTATCCGGATTGTTCCCTCATTCTGGTTGAGCTACTCAAAATGGAGACTATGTCTCCGCTCGAACCCTTTAATCAAAGAATGTATTAACTGCTCTTTTATTTTCCCATGGTTTTGAAATGAATATTTGTTGCTCCTCCTTAGCTCACTTGTGTCAGAGAATTCATTTAAAGGCTCAGTTCGTGTTTTCTAAACAACCAACTGTGCAGGTTGCTGACCCTGCTTCCGAGCTAGACACACTAAAGGAGAACTGACAAAAGTTTTATGAGCACTCTACTCGATCAATTGGCGATCTGACTGAGTTCAAGTCTAGGCTAATGCAACAAGGGGCTGGCTTGGATGAACTGAAACATGATCCATCTACCGAATAATCTGTGACCCACAAGTGTAAGGGTGTGATTATCGAGAATGAAGATGAGATCGTAAGTCTTGTGGTATTAAGCATTTTTTTGCAAGTTGATATCGACCATCTCTTTCGAAAGCTGCTTCAGAGAGTTTATAACTTTGTTCAAGGAGAGAAAATTGAGCCAAACAAGGCTGATCTAGAGGAAGTAGCTGATCTGGAGCCAGACTAGCTTCATACTTCGGCTTCTGTAGTTCTTTTGTCTTCAACCGACTATTTCAAATTTTAGACTTTTGCCCACACATGCGTTCCAGATGCCTCAAAAGTAAAGAAGATGACCAAAACTAGCATTCCTTCGGGAGTTTAATTTTTCCTTATTTTGTAATGAATAACTTAAACTTTTCATTTTTCTTGTTATATTTTGCCCTTTTTGGGAAGGGGTATGTGGTGTGCCAGAGATATTTTGGTTGCTCTAAGCTTTTGAATATTTGATTGTTGATTGATACCTTCTCTGGTTGTGTGGCCCCCTTTATGGCCTCATCCTGCTTCACCAACTCATTTCCTTCCTTTTTTCTTTCTTTGAGGATTGTGCTGATCCGGAGGGATGGTGGACACATTTCTTTGATATGTATGTCCTCCTTCGGTAGGGTGATTTCCCCAGCTTCTAAAGATCTATCTGGTTTTGAAGATCTTATCCAAGGGTGCGTTATGTTTCCCTCTTGATTAGATCATTGAACTTCTTTATTTTTCCTGCATTTTTTATAACAATATTTTTTCTTGTTCTTCTCGTTTGCATGTTTTCATGATCACTTGTAGCACATGTGTTGTACATTTGGTGCTATCATCTCTATCCAATGTATTAATTAGAGTTAGGCATAGATTGTTCAGCCAAAGGTAGTACCATCAATTCGTATGTCAGTTATTTATGTGGACCATTACAAGCGCATTATTCTAAACCAAGGTATTTCATCCTTACTTTGCTAGGAGTGCTTTTTATGTTTGTTTTAAACAAGTTATGTCTGTTCCGGAGTAGGAATTTTGTGTAGAGTTGTCGCCGGTACTGTGTTTGTTAATTAATGCGTGACATAGTATTAGCCAACTTGTGCTCATTAAGTTCATATACATTGGCAATTTTGTTACAATTAATCCCTACCCAGTTACATGTTTTGACAATCATGTGTAGCACCTTTTGTTGCATGTCTGGTGCTGTCATCTCCATCTGATGTAGCTATTCATCGAAGAGCTTGGCAAGAAAATGAGAGGAATCGAGTACCTCCCTTCTCTTTTGCAATGCGAGCATGTTTTCCCAATCACTTTTCCCTCTGCCTTCCCACCAATGTGACCAGGTGGGGATAATATTAAGATTTTACCTATTTCATTAGAGATAGCGAGCCGTCCGTCGTTACTTACGTATTATATGGTAATGAGTCCAATCATACAATTTAAACAATGGTTGTTCCAGAGGCTTAGCCTCCTCCCATAATTTGAAAGAAAGGAAATAGTCAAGCATGCCTATGAGGTTATGGTTGTCTGGTTTGGAGGTTGGCTCCTCTAGACATGAGGTGAACCTTGTCCCCCAGATACTTTAGAGTACCATTCCAGGGTGGTCTTCTTCTAATTTATCTTTAAAATTATGAGTGGGAAACTAAGATTATCTCATCCTGAGTGTCTAAAGGAGATTATACCTTACCACATGCAAACTAATACGTTACAGATTAGAGCTTATTTATTCAGATCTAAGCAACTATAGGGAGTTCCACAAATTCTCGTCTATGCTTACGCATGGTTTACTCGTATATTATATGTAAAAAGGTGATTTCCATTGTTTTCATTATATATGTAGTAGAGTGAGAAGGCAATCAGTCATGAATTATGTGTACTGACACCATCTACTGGACCAGCATCCTTATTTCACAATATCATGGTACAAACTTGTTGTTAATTTAAGAAGCTAATGCAAGGTTTACAGTTATGATACTAAGGGATCTACTTATGTGCTTTCTAGCCTTGTATGGCAGCTTAAGAATGCGTGAAAGTAAAGAATTCAAGCACTTACTAGTATCTGCAACTGATATGTGAGATGAAATGAGTGTGTTCTGGATGAGTAATTTCATATCTTTATGTGACATGCTACCCTTGAAAGCTCCAATGGAGGACCAACACCCTAGATGATTCTGGACGAGCGATTTCATACCTTTGTATGACGTGCTACTTATGGATGCTCCATTAGAGGACCATCACCCTAGATGATGTTATACGAGCGATTTCATACCTTTGCATGACATGCTACTTCTGGATGATCCATCAGAGGACCATCACCCTAGATGATGTTGGACGAGTGATTTCATACCTTTGTATGCCATGGTGCCTCTGAACCAGCATCTGACATGCTTCCTTAGTTGTTCGCACGTGTAAGACTTGGAAGTGTTTCTCTTCTTTGATGCATTCCTTTAGTACTTCAACATGGATTGCATCTTTCTTTGGTTCTTCCTAATTTCTAAGGATATGCCAGAGGAGCTTTTCCTAGCTCCTTTTAGTGGCAGACTCCCATAGGAGCTCCTGATTCTCTGTTTTGGAATCTCCATGAAAAAGTTTACTAGGAATTCCTTTTCCCCTATCTTGCTAATCAAGCTCTTTTCATAAGGCTATTTTGCATATTGAGGACCCTCTGACTCTTCTCTTTTTTATTCATCACAAGTGAGCTGCTGTGGGGCCTCCCCAATCTTGTCATGTTGGTCATGCTCCCCGATCAGTGTTATCGACACTTCAATGTTCTCCTTAATAAAGGCATGAAAAGTAGTTGTTTCGCCTAATGAAGCAGGTACGACAGGTCCTTCCTGTGAACCCATTCTCATTCCTTCTTCCTCAACCCCTTGAACCCATTCCCTTTCTGGTTGTGGAACTACCATGGTTTCGCCGTTTTGTAGTTCGAGTAGATTAGGATGTCATGTCCCACGGATGGCGCCAATGTTGAAGCGAATTTACGTGGGCCGCTTGGGCTTGGCAAATGGGCTTCGAGCATAAGAATTGTCTGGTTAGCTTCGGCTCCTTCAGAGGTAGCTCCTCCTGACCTCAGTTGGAAGTAAAAGTGTGGTTCAGCTTCCACTTCTTCGGAGGCTGTTGTAGCTCCTTCATCCCCTAGCTGAAAGTAAGACATAACACCGTTAGCTCACCCTGGGGTTTTAATCCAAGACCAACCTCCTGCATGAGAGTAAGTATTGGTATATGTTGGTATGTATTCTAGTGAGGGAAACTAGAGAGAAAGAGAGTAAATATGGTTCGAAGTGTGTGTCATGTGTCCGATCCTTTGGGGCAGACCACCTTTATTTATACTACTTGGGCTTCACCAGACGACGAGAATTGTGGTTGTCGCCTTGTAGCAGCGAGGAAATAGCCGAACATGTACTTCCTTTATATTTGCTAGTCTGGTCCTCCTGACACCACATGTTGTTGTATTCCTAGTCCGGTCCTTCTGACACCACGTGAATGTTGTGGTCCTTCTGACATTGTACTAGTCTGACTAACACCGATGCTATTGACTCTGGACCTAAACTATCATTCGATCGTCCAACTATCACCAGAGTACCGTTCCGGCATCAAGTGTGTTAATACAAATAATGCCTAAAAATGTTATTTATATTTTTTGACTGCTTTACGTTTTAAAGATGACAAAATATAAAAACATCTACGATAAAAATAAACGTTTACGTGTTATTAATCCTAAATTTCCATTTCAACGTAAATCACTTGAGGTATGTATAAATAAATCATTAAACATGATTAGTGATCAAGAAAACATTTTCTCTTAACCATTACATTTCTACAAAAGTATTTTTACAAAAATAAAAATATACAAAATATTTTTATTAATAAAAGAAAGGTTTTATTTAATTATAAAAATTTGAAACTGGTTTTCCCTCCAAAACAGAAGGTTCTATACCAGTTTCAACCTTCCCACCAAAAGACAAAAATAGGAGCGTCTACCTAGGGGCGGCCCCCTGATAGGCTGGGCGGCCCCCAGATATATCTGGGACCGCCCTCAGGAGATGTTACCCAGTCTTGGCTATAAATACTACACTATTCCCTGTAGTTTTTCAGACCTCTTAGCATGAATTTTTCAGATCTCTTTCTCTCTCTAAAACCTTCTTTCTCTCTAAATCTCTTGATTACTAACATAGTTTAATCTTTTTTGAAGTGATCTAATCTTATCTTCTTCCTTCTTCTATCAAATGCAAGAGAAGAACACTCGTATTCGCTAAGAAATGAAGTGTTCTAGATTAGTGATTTCTTCAATCTTCTTCTAAGATCCAAACCTCTATTTTCTTGATCTTGTGTTTGTGTGTAAAATCGGATAATCTATAAATCCGATTGTGTTGATTGTGTGTCGGTTAGTATTTTAGTCCTTAAAATACATTGGTGAAGTGGTAGATTGGTTCTAGCTAAGATTAGGACTTGACATTTAGCTTAGTGTCAAAAAGTAACGTAAGCGACGTGTAAACGATTTTCTCTGCCTAAAGGGCTTCTTGTTGACATAGTGAAATCTCAAGTCGGATACTCGGGGAGTAGAGTAGGGCGAAGAATAGCTTCGTAGTCGAACCACTATAAATTTTGGTGTTGTGGTTTGATCGTTCTTTCCTTTTTTGGGTAAAGGGGTTACCCCGGTAAATGTATTAATCACAAATAACGTTTAAGTACAAAGGAATGTGGTTGAAGTACCACATTGACCTCAAGCAATAGCTTTATCTACCACTAAAGCATAAGAGACATGCCTCAAAATGCACCTAGACACAAGACTTTTATACAGACCTATGCTATCCGTATACCAAGCCACCAACCAAATGTTGATCGTTCTTTCCCTTATCTCTTTTATTGTGTTTCATATATCTTTCATTGTTTATATTTTGATTGTGAGTAGATAGATTTATTGTTGTTTCATATTGTTGGTTGATTGAAACATACAACTCGAATCTAACTAATTTTGAAGCAAACTTTTAAAACGTCAATTAACCGGTAAACTATTTAACCCCTCCTTCTAGTTTCCACAATTGGTATCAAAAGCAGATTTTTAAAATATACTATTTTTTAAAGCTTGGATCGATCTATGGATTCTGACAAATATCTAGAAGGGTAATCTATGTAAAGACCACCACTTTTTGAAAGTAATAGTGTTATTTATTGGAAAAATAGATTTGAAACGTATGTTCAATCACAATATCTTAATCTTTGGCACGTTATTACTAACGATGATCTTCAACTTATTCAAAATAACCCGGAAACCAAACTAGATGAGGTTGTCCCTTTTGAAAATCAAAATGATAAGCTTAAGAAAAGACTTGCGAAAAATAACAAATCTAAAATGGTTATTTACACCGCTATGCCTAGAAAAGAATATGAAAGAATTTTCATGTGTAATACGGTAATTTTTTTTGGAAAACCTTGTTAATCACCCATCAAGGTAATAGCCAAGTCAAAAATAACAAGATTGACCTTTTGGTACAACAATATGAACAATTCGTCATTTCCAAGGACGAATCTATAAATAGTGTTTTTTTTATAGATTTAATATTATTATTACTAGTCTGAAAGCTCTTGCTGAAGGTTACTCTAGCAAGAACTATGTTAGGAAGTTTCTTGGGGCTCTACATCCTAAATGGAGAGCGAAAGTCACGGCGATTGAAGAGTCATAGGACTTGACATCACTATAACTTGATGAACTCATCGGGAACCTTAAAGTTCACGAGATGATCATCAAGAAAGATTCTGAAATAGTCAAAGCAAAAGGAGAAAGGAGATCTCTTGCTTTAAAGGCTAAAAAGGAATCTAGTGATAAAGAATGTTCGACTTTCGAAAGTGAAGATAAAGAATATGCCATGGCTATTAGAGACTTCAAGAAGTTATTCAAGAGAAGAGGTACGTTTGTAAGACAACCCAGGAACGACAAAAAAACATTTCAAAGAAGCCGAGATGACAAGAACGGCAAAAGTAATAGGAAGTGTTTTAGATGCGGAGATCCAAATCTTCATATTGGAGAATGTCCAAAACCACCAAAAGACAAGAACCAAAGAGCATTCGTCAAAGGTTCTAGGAGTGATAGCAGAGAGAAGATGATGAAAAGGCTAAAGATGAAACATGTCTAGTGGCTCAAGCATCTAGTGAGGTACGTTTCAAATCCTCTTACTTTAGTGATGAAAATTCATCAATAGATGATTTTATCTTAGATGATGAATATGATAAATTATGTAGAACGAGCCTAAAAATAATCACCAAGAACAAACGCTTAAAAGCAATCAAAAGAAGTTAAAAAAATGAAATTAGTAAGTTAAAAGAAAAGGTGTCTACACTAGAGAAAAAAGGGAGTTGATCTCGAATGTACAAAGTGTCAATTACTTAAAATTAACAACGAAAAACTCAAAGAGGAAGCTTTTAAGCTAACTCAATTTGAAAAGAATACACATTCTTTAAATGAAATATTGAGTAATCAAAAACCCTCTGGAGATAAATCGGGTCTAGGGTTTAACTCATTTGAAGCATCATCTAGCGGGACTAAGAAAATAAAATTTGTAAAACCTCAAAATAAAACTTCCTCTGGTGGCGCCCTCAAAGCATTATGGGCGGCCCCCATAAAGAACAGACGAACCCCAAAGCAATTGAGGGACCCTCTTTCTATTCGATAGATGTCAAAAAATCTTTTTGTTTTAAAAAATCCATTTTATGTCCCCGACCAAAACATATAATGGTAAACAATGTTAAAATTCCTGTTGTTAGTAATGTTGAGGTTGGATGGTTTTATAAACCATTGTTAAAACCCGGAGATGGATTTTATAAACCAAACTTTAGGTCAAAAACTCTACCTCCTAGGAGATCTAACAATTCTTTTCCTCGTTCTAAGACACCACAACCAAAAAGAAATGTTGGTCGACAAAACCGACCTCATGGATTTCCTGTAAGTTGGAATAACTTCCAACCTCAAAGTTACATGCCATATGAAATGTGTCCTCCATTTCTACATCCCAATCAAATGCAAGAGATGTTTAGCACTTTCAACTTTGGACCCATGAGATATTGGAGACTAAATGTTTGAGTTGTTGTCTTATATAAATAGATATGCCTTGGAGTTGACTTGGAACCCGATGAGTGGATAAAAGATAGCGGATGCTCTAAACACATGACGGGCAACCGACAACTCTTCTCAACCTACAAGGCATACAATGGAGTTAACATCATTTTTGGTAGTAATCTACGCGGTAACATCATTAGCAAATGTATAATTTCTCATGACTCACTTAAAATAAAAAATGTAAAAGCATGTAGATAATTTAAGATTTAACTTGCTAAGTGTAGGTCAAATATGTGATAGTAAGTGTAAAGTTATATTTTCTAAAAATGATAGTGAAATTGTTAAGGAAGGTAAGGTCATAGGTAGAGGTATTAGGAAGAAATGCTTATACGTGATGAAATTAGGAAATAAGCCTGAAGACAAAATTAGTCTTATAACGATTGATGAAAACTCCACTTTGTGGCATAGGAGGTTAGGTCACGCTAATATGCGTCTCATTCAATCATTAGCATCTAAGGAATTAGTTAGGAACTTACCTAAGCTTAAGTTTGATCAACATTTTTGTGATGCTTGCAAAATTAGAAAACAAGCTCACGCTAGCCACAAAGCTAAGAATGTAGTCTCAACGACTAGATGCTTAGAACTTCTCCATATGGATCTCTTCGGTCCATCCGCCGTACAGAGTTACGAAGGAAACCACTACACCTTGGTAATAGTAGACGACTATTCTAAGTATACATGGACTAGATTCCTTAGAACCAAAACCGAAGCCTTTGAACAATTTGAAATATTTAGTAAGAAATACAAAACCAATTAGGATGTTCTATAGTGTCAATTAGGATGGACCATGGTAAGAAATTTGATAATGAAGTGCAATTTGGAGAGTTTTGTAATGCCAATGGTATTACACATAATTCTCGGCTCCACGCACTCCACAATCAAATGACATGGTAGAAAGGAAAAATAGAACTCCACAAGAAATGAGTAGAACAATGTTGAATTGTTACCATAAAATATTTGGTGTAACGCCGTAGATACTTCAACCTATATCCTAAACGAAATCCTAATTAGAGCCATCATAGGTAAAACACCTTATGAACTCTTGAGAGGTAGGAAACCTACTCTTGATTATTTTAAAGTGTTTGGAAGTAAGTGCTTCATTTTAAACACCAAAGACTGCCTTACTAAGTTTGACCCAAAGTCATACAAAGGTGTCTTTTTAGGATACTCCCAAAATTGTAAAGCCTACATCATCCTAAACAAACACACCATGAAAATCGAAGAATTACTCAACGTAACATTTGATGAAACTCCTCCACCCTCTAAGACATCACCCTTTGTGGATGATGACTTAGATGAAGAAGAAGCAATTAAGGTTACCGAAAAGAAAAACCTAGAAAATGACATTGAGGATGAAGCTTTAGAAATTGACGAAGTAGTCAATGTTAAGGAATCTAGGAACCATCCATTAGAAAATGTCATAGGAAACCTCAACCAAAGAACCCTTAGGTCTCAAGCCCAAAACCAAAGTAACTTTTTTTGTTTTATATCAACTATAGAACCTAAGAATATGAATGAAGCCTTAAAGGATGAAAGTTGGATAATCGATATGCAAGAAGAATTAAATCAATTCGTTGCAAACCATGTTTGGGAGTTAGTACCACAACCTAATAATGTGACAATCATAGGAACTAAATGGGTGTATAGTAAAAAGTTAGACGAGAACGGTGTTGTATCTCATAATAAGGCTAGGTTAGTCGCCCAAGGTTACAATCAACAAAAGGGCATCGATTATGATAAAACTTATGCCCCAATTGCTAGGTTAGAGTCTATTAGGATTTTATTAGGCTATGCTTATGATCTAGATTTTAAATTATTCCAAATGAATGTAAAAAGTGCATTCCTGAACGGTTTTATCAATGAGGAGGTATACGTGGCACAACCTTCGGGATTCATTGACTTCAAAAAACCAAATCATGTTTATAAACTCAAGAAAGCTTTATATGGTCTTAAACAAGCTCCTAAAGCTTGATACGATAGATTAAAGGTTTTCCTTATTAAACATGAATATAACATGGGAGTGGTAGATAACACGTTTTTTACAAAGATATAAAGTTCAAAACTCATCATCGTTCAAATATATGTCGATGACATTATATTCGGTTTGACTTGTCAAGACATGTGTGATGACTTTGCCAAAATCATGCATGACGAGTTCGAGATGAGCATGATGTGTGAACTTAACTTCTTCCTTGGATTACAAATAAAATAAATGGAAGATGGTATCTTCTTTAATCAATCTAAATATATTAAAGAAATGCTTAAGATATTTGTGTTAGAAGATTATAAACCAATGAAAACCCCCATGTCCTCGGATACTAAACTCACAAAAGATGAATAATGTGAGTCGGTAGATAGTACCAAGTATCAAGGCATGATAGGTAGTTGATGTGTGTTTTTACAAACTTTAAATTTATAATACTTGATAACATCAAATATTTAATACTTTTTAGTAGCAAAATACCCCCATATTACCTGCAAATGTTTCACTAATACTCAAAAATGAGATTTTTTCTATCATTTTGTAGTTTTCAGGTGAAATACAGGAAAATGACAAGAAACAAGGGAAAAAGGGCTCAAAGTGTAATTTTCTGAAGAATGTTACGGCGTAACACCAAAAATGGTTACACCGTAACATAAATTAAGCAAGTACGAAGATCAAGGACAAGGTAACGGCGTAACACCATATCTAGTTACGTCATAAACAAATATTTAGAATGAAATCTTACCCAAGATAGGGTTACGGCGTAACACCCCTTATGGTTGCACCGTTACCATGAAGATCTACAAATATGGAAGGAAGATCACATACTTATGGACATTATTTGAAGGTTACGGCATAACACCATATCTGGTTACGCCCTAACAACTGCTTAAATATGGAATGCCGTGTAAGAAGGTTACGGTATAACACCTTTATCAGTTACGCCGTAACAGGTTCGATACTTATAAATAGAGGCCTCATTCAAGCTATTCCGACATCACTTCCTCCACAGCCAATTAGAGAGGCGACAAAGGCTTCCAACCTTCAAAGAATTCCATCTAGAGTCCAAGGGAGATCACACTATACTTACTTTTTGTATTTAATCGTTAAAATACAAATCCTGTAAGAATTATGAGCTTTTAATCTATGATTACTTCTATTTCTTGCCGTGTTTCCGTTACCATGAGCTGCTAAGCACTTAAAGTGCTGGCCTAGTTATGTAATTACTGTTGTTATGATGTTTGTTTCCTGTTAGATTATGGTTTCGTTAGATATCCCTTGACTATCGTGTAACCCTGGGTTTTGGCAGTACGAGTGGTTTGGACCTGGCTTGCCCCATTATTAGATTATCTAATCAATATAAGATCCATCGGGTACTAGAGAGGATCTATGACTTCGACCCCTAGTGTAGGAACTAATTGGTCTCCGCACTTATCACTCAATATACTTAAAAAGCATAGGAACTCTTTCAGAGATGGTTACTAATCTGTATAGGTTATTAGATCAGTTTTGGGAATAGTTGGGATTAATCACTGCAACTTGGATATCCTACCTCCTATACAATTTGGACTGAGTCGGAATCGCGGAATGTATATGATAGATTATATATGTTTATTCAAGTCTATCGACCTTAGAAATCACTAATGAAACCATAGTTTAACATTGCACAGGAAAATAGTTTCATAACAGTAGTAATGAAGTAACTAGGTTAAAACGTTTTCTCTCCTGATATCCCTAACACTTTTTATTTTCAGTATTTAATTTTATTGTTATTTATTTTTTTAACGTGACATTTCAATATAAAACTAATTACAACTTAGCTCTTGGGACGACCTCGGATTTACCATTCTATACTACCCATGATCGGGTTCTCTGACCGTTAGTGTGTTGTCAGGTAGATCGAGTTTTATAAATTCAAAACTTGGTAAAAATATATTTTAAAACAAATTACGCATCAATACTAGAAATACTGATTTTGACTAAAAACATAACATTCGGGCAAGTATACCATATTCGAGTGTAATATAGTATTAGGTAAGTCCAGGTCGTTCCACGGGATTTGTAGCAATTCACAGATGGTTTATGAAGTAACAAAGCTAAATGATTGTCACGGATCAAATAGCCAAAACGTGTGTATAAAGCAAGCAAGAAACAAGGCATGATCCACAGAACATAATAGATAGAGATAGAGCAAGACTTTATATAAAAAAAGCATACAAGTCATATATGACTGGTAATCATAATAACATGCATATCTATCAATGATAACATAAAATCCGTTCGGCCTATATACTACATTCTCACGAGTGCATTAAGAATGGTTTATATCAAATATGCATATATATGAATTCCTCCCAACCCGGTCGGTCAACATAAGGAAGGGTCTTAAACATCATTCTACTTAGGTTGTTTATCATTTTACCACACAATTCTCACAAGCATGATATTGATTCGCCATAGACAAACGGTTCAAAATATATCGAGACAATCAACCCTTTTGGCCTATTTTAATTGCACTGATATACCAAAAGATAAACAATGATCCAAGCAAAGATAACATCGAATTCATAAACATATATATTCATACGTCATAGCAAAATCATCCAAATATTATATCATGTTTCACATATAAGAACAAAGTAAACAACGAACACTACATCATAGCCAAACCAATAACCAATTGCTCCTAAAAACAACCAACATCCAAACCTACTGGAATATCCTACGGGGCTGTCACGAACCCACTGGAAATCAAGAACACGTCACCAAATGGTGTGCTTGGTAACGGGTTTAATATAGTGAAGGAATTAAAGATTTGGTGTGTATCGTCTAATCCATGTGGTATCATATATTTAGGTTTTGGAAATATGGTGTTTGAGGTCTAGAAATGGTGGTGTTTCATTGGTGGCAGTGGTGATTAGAGTGGTGGTAACATGGTGGTGAGAAGGGGTGTTTAGATCATTGGATCCAAAGATCCTCACCACTCCTTCCTCATCTCCAAAGGCTCTAATGAAGTTGTGTGTGTAAGATATTTGTTTTGTGTAAGATTGTATGAAATAAAAGAGCCAAATGAGGCTATTTATAGGCTGTTCGGGGGCCAAAACTGCCGCACAAAATATATTGTGTGCCGCACTTCGGGTGTTAATGCTGTCTACATTTAATGGCTTTAATTCTTTCCACCGCCTCACAAGTGCGCCACACTTTTGGTAAAACCGCAGCACTCTGGGCAATTTTAGCACTTGGCCTTTTTCAAGGTTATAGATAACTAAATTCTCTTTGCGTGGCTGCCAGAATCGCGTCAAATAGAGTTCGTATGGCAGAGTTATGACCAAAACAGTGAACAGGTGTCGGGAAGCTCTGAGTTTGAGTTTACTTCTTCGTTTAAGCTTCAAATCTTCGTGTATTCTTCTGTTTTCTTCCACGACACATCATATGAACCTATAATAGCACATATACTCGATTAAGTACCGAAAGTTCTTATAATTAACCAATATATAAGTATAAAAGCATAGATAACGCATATAGAAATATGTATAAAATGAGCGTTATCAAATCCCCCCACACTTAAACTTTGCTTGCCCTCAAGCAAATCTAAGAAATAAAATTCAAAAATAAAATTCCTACATGACAAGACAAAGAAATTTATATATATTTGATATTTTATTGTTATATATATATATATATTAATTTTATTAGGTGTGAAATTATCAAAAATATTTTTGGGTTTTTAATAAATAATCGCAAAAGGCGCAAACACCCCCCACACTTAAGAGTTTGCTTGCCCTCAAGCAAAATAGGGAAAATAATTAAGCTTTACAAAACAAAAATAGAATTATGAAAAATATTTTGAATTTTTAATATGTGAAAACTGAGATGTTTGACAATACTTAATGATCTTCAAGCTGCAATAACATGACTAAGCACCTCACGAATAAGGAAAGTGTAATTCACTCAAACACTCATATATGATGTAATAGAGGGTAAAAAGAAAATCACACTCAATTGCTCATACATGATTCATTTCATACCATAGGCTTGTACAAGAAACAAAACTGCACCGACATGGCGAAAGCACCATGTATAGATATCAAAAGAGGACTTTTATTCGGGTTATAACGTTAGGCTAAGGGTTAATAAGGGTGTGGATAAGGCATGGAAAATATATACTGGAAATGATTTTATAATATACATGTCGACAAGTCCAAGAAACCTATGTTACTAGTTACGACAATCCACTAACCCGTGAGGTTATCAATCCTCTCATCAATATATCTGGCACATATCATAATGTATCAATACGTCGCAAATGCCAACAACAATCCAATTCTTATTCATCACTTTTTTTTCTCTTTTTTTTTCACATAACTAACAATTCCCCTACACTTAATATAAGTGTACACCACAAAAAATACGAAACTGAAGCATGCCTTCTTCATATTCGTTAAAATGGCACAACACTTATAGAAAAGCGCGAGCAAACTATAAGCAAAAATCAACCAATCATACCAAGCAACTAGCAACTAACCATTGGGACTTTCGACAACGGGTAAGGCTAGGTTAAAGGTTATATATTTTTGTATTTTTTTTCTTTATATTTTCTGGATGAGAAAAATGAATAGAATGGCTCAGCGGGTAAACTAGGGGTATCTAGCACAAAAGATGAGTGCTACAAGAGGGTTTATATAATGGTGGTTAGCTAATAAGAGTAATTAGCTACAAGAAAATATAAAATGGATGGCTAATTTGGGTTAAATCCTAAGTTTGCCTCTTTATCATATAAAAATACCTATATCACGCGAACGTGATCTCACGGCGGTCTCGTAATGATTTCAAGCACAAGTTCTAGAATCAATTGCATTCAAACCTTAACTCGAGAAAGCTAAAGGCAAAAATTATCTTAGGTATCAAAGATAGATACCCGAATTCCTTAAGATATAAACCTTACATTTTTTGGGTGATTGGCATAAATGCGCAAGTAATGTCATTGATCCCGAGTCGTATCTGCTTTATCATTTAGGACACATCTCTGGTTTCAAAACTTTATTTAAATTTTATTATTTTTTTACTACGTTTTATTCTAATATATCAACCTAAGTGGCAAAAGATTTAAAAATAAATTAGATTTTTAGAATACAGAGGGTGAACAAAAGTTTATACTTTTAATAATGAGTCTGATTTTTCAATTTATTTTCCACCCACACTTAAGTTTAGCAATATGCGTAATCAGAAAATAATTTAAAATTAGATAATGGGAAAAACTAAATATAAGAGAAACGAGACTTCCCGGGGTTCAAGTGTTAGGTTGAATTCTGAAAGATACGGCGCTAAACAGAACGCCATCACACGTGTAAATTCAACCCAAATATTATACTCCGAATATATCATTCCCAAGCGATAAGCTATCACCAGCATCCAAGCTTCACCTAATTATTTAATCTGCAAAATAAACAAAACTACGAAAACCGTAAAATACAAAAGCGCACTTTCGAAGGCAATACGATTGCATTTAGCGTATGCAACAAGCCTTTAAACCCCTCGGTTCCCCGAGTGGACGAGTTATAGTCTCGTGAGGGTTTACAGCGAACACACCCACAAAGTTCAAAACATTTACTATAACAAACACACATAAAATCTTTTTTTGATTATTTTTTTGCTGACCAGGTGTGCGTCGCACTTAAAAGAAAGTGTGGCGTACTTTTAACCTATTTTTTTATAATTTTTCAAATTTTCAAAATATGAGTGCGGGAAAAATTTACAAAAGTGCGCCGCATACAAACATATGTGCGGCGGTTTTATAGAAACATATTATTTATTTTTTATATCACACTTTATTAGTTAAGAGTACATATATAATCACATACACAAACACAAACAAACACACAAACACACAATAAACAGATTAACAAAAAAGAAATTAATTTTTTTTTTATGTTTTATAATTTTTTTAACATTTTTTTAAAATACGGTTATACTTACAAACACGCAAAGCAAGCAATATGCAAACACAAAATAAATCACATTACAAGTATTCACAAAACATAAAAAGAAAATGCATCTGATTTATTTTTATACAAACTCTGATTTTTTTTCGTTATGCGAATGGAAAGTGCGGCGCACAAAGTTAATTGTGCGGCGTACTTCAATTTTTTCGAACATTTTATTTTTGACAGATAAAATGTAAGAGAAATAATAAAATAAACATAAAGCGTGGTTTATTACATTAACTGAAACATGCCAAAATCAAAATGAAGCAAGAATTAAAATCTTTTTTGTTTTTTATTTTGAATGACAAGCTAATTATTCACAATTGTACCAGGCGTGTAATCAGATAAAATGGAATTTTCAATTGATCACATATCTGAGACTAGCAATTTGGGAGGTTTTTGTTTTTGGTTTTGGTTTTAAATCTGATTCTGCTGGTGAAAATTCTGCAGAAAGTGTTGCGTACTTGTGAAAAGTACGGCGTACTTTCTGGGTTTTTAGAAAAACCGGCGCACAAACTGGATGTGCGGCGTACTTTCTTAAGAAAAGCGATTTTTGGGTCAGTTTACCAGAAAACTATACGACGAAAGTGAAGAGGATTATCACAGGACAAGTGCGGCGGTTTTGGTATGAAACTGGCGTACTTCGTGCAAAATAACAAACAAGAACAGGGGAAGTGTGGCGCACACATAAAGATGTGCGCCATACTTTCTGCAACAGTAAACATATTTTAAGAAAAGTCAAGGGATTTAGAACACGAAACATACGTAAGATGCACAAGAACAAGCAAAAAAATCTGCAAACAACTAAAACAAATCCCCAGCAGCGGTGTCAAAAACTTAATGTGTGTTTTTACAAGCTTTAAATTTATAATACTATAAATACCGATTTTGACTAAAAACACAACATTCAGGCAAATATACCCTATTCGAGTGTAATATAGTATTAGGTAAGTCTAGGTCGTTCCTTGGAATTTGTAGCAATTCACAGATTGTTTATCAAGTAACAAAACTAAATGATTGTCACATATCAAATAGCCAAACATGTGTATAAAGCAAGCAAAAAATAAGGCATGACCCACATAACATAATAGACAGAGATAGAGAGGGACTTTAAATAAACATAACATACAAGTCATATATGATGGGTAATCATAATTACATGCATATCTACCAATGATAACATAGAATTCTTTCGGCCTATATACTATATTATCACAAGTGCATTAAAAATAGTTTATATCAAATATGCATATATATAAATTCCTCCTAACCCAGTCGGTCAGCATAAGGAAGGGTCTTAAACATCATTCTACTTGGGTTGTTTATCATTTTACCACACAATTCTCACAAGCATGATATTGATTCGCCATAGACAAACGATTCAAAATATATTAAGACAATTAACCCTTTCGGCCTATTTCAATTGCAATGATATACCAAAAGATAAACAATGATCCAAACAAAGATAACATTAAATTCATAAACATATATATTCATAAGTCATAACAAAATCATCCAAATATTATATCACGTTTCACATATAAGAACAAAGTAAACAACGAACACTACATCATAGCCAAACCAATAACCAATTGCTCCTACAAACAACCAACATCTAAACCTACTGAACTATCCTACGGGGCTGTCACAAACCCGCTGGAAATCAAGAACACGTCGCCAAATGGTGTGTTTGGTAACTGGTCTAATATAGTGAAGGAATTAAAGATTTAGTGTGTATCGTCTAATCCTTACGGTATAATGTATTTAGGTTTTGGAAATATGGTGTTTGAGGTCTGGAAATGGTGGTGTTTCATTGGTGGTAGTGGTGGTTAGAGTGGTGGTAACATGGTGGTGAGAAGGGGTGTTTAGATCATTGGATCCAAAGATCCTCACCACTCATTCCTCATCTCCAAAGGCTCTAATGAAGTTGTGTGTGTAAGATATTTGTTTTGTATGAGATTGTATGAAATGGGAGAGCCAAATGAGGCTATTTATAGGTTGTTCGGGGGCCAAAATTACCGCACAAAATATATTGTGCGCCGCACTTTAGGTGTTAATGTTGTCTACATTTAATGCCTTTAATTCTTTCCACCGCCTTAAAAGTGCGCCACACTTTTGGTAAAAACGCATCACTTTAGGCAATTTCAGCACTTTGCCTTTTTCAAGGTTGTAGATAATTGAATTCTCTTCGCGTGGCTGCTAGAATCGCGTCAAGCAGAGTTTGTATGGCCGAGTTATGACCAAAATAGTAAACAGGTGTCGGGAAGCTCTGAGTTTGAGTTTACATCTTTGTTTAAGCTTCAAATCTTCATGTATTCTTCTGTTTTCTTCCATGAAACATCATATTAACCTACAATAGCAAGTATGCTTGATTAAGTACCAAAAGTTCTTATAATTAACCAATATATAAGTATAAAAGCATAGATAACACATATAGAAATATGTATAAAATGAGCGTTATCAGTAGTTTATTATACCTAACGGCAAGTAGGCTCGATATCATGTTTAGTGTCTGCCTTTGTGCACGCTTCCAAGAGGATCCCAAAACCTCTCATCTTGAAGCGGTTAAGCGTATCTTCCAATATATTAAAGGCACTACGCACTTAGGATTATAGTATCCTAAGGGACCGGCATAGAAACCGTAGTATATTCTGACTCTGATCATGCGGGATATTATGTGGACCGAAAGAGCACTAGCGATATTTGTACGTTCGTGGGATGTTGTCTAACATCTTGGTTCTTAAAGAAATAAACTGCTCTTGCTATATCCATGACCGAAGCCGAATACGTAAGCGCCAGAAAGGCATGCCAACAAGCACTATGGATGAAACAAGCTCTCATTGACTATGAAATTCGACTCGATGATGTCCCGATCATGTGCGATAATAAAGGTGCGATTGACCTTAGCAAAAACCCGGTGCAACACTCGCTGACTAAACACATCAAAATTTGTCACTACTTTCTTCGGGTCAATGTCAAGAAAGGACATATTTCCATCGAAAAAGTTTCGTCCGAAGATAATATCACCGACATCCTCACTAAACCCCTTAAACTTGAATCGTTTAATTATCTTCATCTTGGTTTAGAAATGATGGAACACATTCCGTATCGTTCTTTTCTTTTCATCTAGTCTCGATTCTAGTCTGTGTTTCATTCTGTGTCGTGACAACTTAATTACCTTATCCGAAGTATTTAAAAAAAAAATTAATAGGCGAAATGCAAATTAAAACGTCACTCCTTTCGTAAAGTTTTGTCAAAATTCGAGTCTAAAACCCTCTGCTGAGGGCGCCCCCCATAAATAGGAAGGCCCCTTGATTTAATCAGACGGCCTTCATATTGATATAGGACCGCTACCATTCGGGTTCTTATGTCTGTCTCCTTATTTATATTAAACCCAAAAACAAACACCCCCTCTTGTGCAGACCTATGACGAAAACATACAAAAACCACCAAAAACTCTAATTCAACCTCTAAAACTCAAATTCAAGATCTAATTATTATTAATAATCACTCCTAACATCACAAAGATCATCAATTGTAAGTTATTCTATCTATTTTCTTATTAATTCGTGTCTAGGGTTCATCTTGAACACAAAACCAAAATTGGAGTTTTTGATTTTTCTTTTGATCATGTGCAATTAGGACCATAATAACACAATGTATAACTAATATGCTTCCCGTAGACATAGGATTTGCATAATTGAGTGTGTTTGATAAAAAAAATTATATAAACAAAACCCCCAATTTCTTTTCGAAATTCACCACGTTAGGAACACCATAAAAATGTTTTAATACATTGTTAATACACTCTAAAAACGTTTTTACATTCATGCATAATGATCTTATGACCATCAATCGAGATACATAGTCAATATGTATTTTTTGACTTGTTTGGATGAGCAAAAGTAAATATAAGAGTGTTTGGGTTAACTCATAGTTTTTTTGTTTTAAAGTCGAGTTAGCCGCAACTCCACATTTGTTGCATATAGACACACATTATACATAAATTATTGCAAATAATATGAGTTCACAATAATAAAATATGGCATTATTTTTCATTTTAGGTAATGATGCCTCGCAAAACTGTCGATGACCACCAGAATACTAAAAGTTATATTCCTAAAATCTCCAATGAATACACCTTACCTTTAAAATAAAATTTTGAATTCATTGAAAATTGTTTCTTTTATGAGGGTCGGGTGGTTTATCTAGACTTTGATGACTTGGTCCATGTCAGATCCATGTTTGGGCGTATTGGGTTTGAGTGTCTTCTCAAAATTAATGAGCAAATTGTTCCTCGTTTCATTCCTGAGTTCTATAGTCAACTACACTATCGAAGGTCAAATTATAGGAACCACTATATCACTTTACTAAGAAAGAAAGAAAGGAAGAAGATGAGAAGAAGAGAGAATGGAAAAGAGAGAATATTAGATTAAGAGAAAAGAGTGTTTGGAGGATTCTTACAAGAAGTGAAAGAACCAACCAACACCCTCTCCATCATGGAGAGGGGTATTTATACCATAACCAAGGCCGGCTATGGATAGCCTTAATGGGCCGTGTGGTTTGGTTTCTTGGGCCAGGATCGAGATTGCTTTAGGCTTTAGCCCGATACACATATAATATTAGATTAAATAACGAGCCCATTTACCCATCTAGCCTATTATAACATCGATATTATAAAGACCAAAGATTCTATGTTTGACTCAAGATTTTTGAGGCTAACAATCTCCCCCAAAGCAAGGTCTTTGAGTTCTTGATCTCCCGTGAACTTGTGGAGACTGCTTTGTTGTTGAGTTCTTGAGTCTTGGTCTTGGACTTTATCTTTGTTGTAGGCTTGTTCCTTCATGCTATGCGATCTTTGATCTTGAGCCTTTATCATTATCTTTTGACTTTGTCTTTAGTTCCTAGATCTTTAAATCTTTTCCTTGTTTGTCTTTATCATCATTGCCATCTTGCGATATTGTGTCTTGACCAACATGCTCATACTCTGCATCATTTTGAAAGCTTGCCAAAAATCTCCCTGGATAATCTTTGTCGTGATAATCTTGATATCTTTAAGGAAGATCTTGAATATCAGAGTTTGCGGAAGTCTTTGTCTTTGTTTGTACTTTAGCTTTCTTGATTCTTAAATCTTGATGCTTATAGTAGTCTTTGTAGTTCGAGCATGAGATAACTTCTCAGTTCCAGTCTAACATTGTCTTCTGCTGAATATGGTAATCAATTTCTTAATGACAATGATGACATGTCATTGAATGAAGTTTTGAAAGAACCAGTTGAAGCTGAAGTTCAATCAATGGTGGATGTTCTAATTCATGAAGAAAATCTAGTTGTCCGAGCAACTCCACTTGTTGATACAGTCATATCCATCATTCCAGAAAAGAAAACACCTTCATCAAAAGAACAACCACCAAAATCTCAACCAAAACAAAGCAAAACAAAAATAATCCTCAAAAAGTCAAAGAAACCTGATGAAAAAGTTGATGTTGATGTTGTCTTGAAGAGACTCACAAGACTTTAAAAGAAGGTTGTAGCAATGTCCAAGATTGATCACACATATGCAATTGAGAACTCTGTTCAAGCCAATGAGATTAACAAAGTAAATAATCAATTGCCAAAGTATCTACCGAAAGCTGTGTCTGAGCATGTCTGACCAAGAATGGAAAGTACGGTTTGAGATGTACTAAAGAAGAATCTAATCAACCTTTTCTTGTCTTCCTCTACATCAGCAGACTCACTCACTGAATACGAGCTGAAGCACAAGCACTATGATATGATGCAGAAGAGTCGTTCCTTTATTGCACATGAAAAACATATTGAGTTGTACAATGGTTTGATAAACTTAATGGATGTTGATGAAGTTAATGCAAAAGGTAAATATATACAAGAAAGACGTCATGATAATCAGGATCCTTCTGTCGATGCTGACAAAGACAAAAATAAAAGAAAAAGAAAGGATTCTAAAGACAAAAATAAAATAAAAAGAAAGGATTCTGATACATCGTCATCCAAGAAAGGTAAAGATCAAGCTAAGTCATCAAAGGAAGCTAAATCCCTATCTGAGGCATTAGCAACTGAGAAAGCTATATGTGATGAAGAGTTAATACAAGATGGTGCAGTGGATAATGAAGAATTGGTACAAGATGAAGCTATGGATGCTAAAGATATGACACATGATGATGATGCTCCTAATTAGGACAGGTCTAAATGGTTCAAGCAAGATGCTGTTATGAGACTAGAAACTCCAGATCCAGATTGGTTCAAGGAACCAAATGCTAATGATGCACCTCAACAGAGCTGGTTCAATGAGTTTATTAATGCTGAGAAAGACCCAAGGAGTTTGATGATCTGATGGGTTCTACAATTGACTTCACAAAGTTTTCCAAGAAGTGTCTTAAGAAGGATAAAATTACAAAAGCAAACTTAAAAGGAGGAGCATTCGCATTACTCAAAGGGAATTACAAGAATAGCATCGAGCTGGAGTATAATATGGAACAATGATATTTAGCTCTCACGGACCATATAGATTTGGTAAATCCTGAAGGAGACAGATGTCTGTATGATTTGAGCAAGCCTCTACCTTTGCAAGGTCCTCCCAGTCGCACAACCATTCATGTAGATTTCTTCTTCAATAAAGATCTTGAGTATTTGAGGACTAGAAATAAGGAAAAGAAGTATGCCTCCTCACTGACAAAACCGAAGGCTGCAGGGTATGAGTTAGAAGGCTTAGAAGAAATGATCCCAAAGCTATGGAGTTCAAGTAAAGTGCAATATGACTTAAATGCTGCACTTGGAATCCATCACTGGGGGCCCAAATGTTAACTCTTCTACAGAGCAAGACATGCGGTAACATCACGTCACAAGGTTTACTCACGAATGAAGAATCTTAGTGTCATTAGAATATCGATTGACAAGCACTTTGGCTTTGGTTATTTGAAAGAGATTGTTGTAAGATGTGCAAACCAGAAGGAGTATGTATTCAATGAAGCTGACTTTACAAGGCTGCATTTGAATGACATTGAAGATAAGCTTCTCCTTTATGTTCAAAACAAACTTCATCACCTCAAAGGCGACGAACAAGTTGATCTGATAAATGCTCTACATCTTTTCACTCAAAAAACCGCCATTAAGAAAAGGGTAGAAGACGTGCAACTTGGGGTGGAAAGTTATCAAACAAAGCTCAACATCACAATGCCATAAATCACAAGTGCTGGTATTAAAGTCAAAGAACCATATACCATATTGTACAAACCAAGAGGTATGGTATATCTAAATAAGAGATATCTCAAGATATTGATGAGGGATGATGAGCTGTACAAGTTTAGTAATGGAACGCTCAATTCAGTTCATGATACTCTGAATCCAATATTACATAACTTCATATTGGGCTAGAACAATGAAGGCATGCCAAATAGAGCTTGGAGTGAAAAAGATTAAAAAAAAGACATCATCAATGTTGGAAAAGATCGACAAGACATTACTGGAAAGATGAATAATGAGGAGCTTAGAGAGCTTTGTTGGTGGGAGACGAGTCAAGACTGACTACAGACTGCTGATGCGTATATAATGACTTGTCATTCTCGGTTTTTGCTCATTACAGGTCACGTTTCGTACAATATCTTGTGAATATGTGAATATGTAGTGTAGAATTAATAAGTATATAGTGTTCGAGTACAAGTTTTCAAGAATTCTTCAATAAATTCAAAATCTTTCAAATTATGTACTAAACACTATATCAATCCCTCATTAATTGAGGGGTAGCAAAATAAAATGTTCCTAATAAGCATAATAATTCAGAAAACATTTTTCTCCTTAAAAGCTTTTCGAAATATTTTAATCAATTGATATCCAAAATATCAAAAGATTTGATATTTTTGATAAGGGGAGAAAATGTGATTAAAATATGCAATTAACAAATGTGATCACTATGACTCAAGTGCGGTCTCCTCCTTTCATGTGCAAAACAATTTGAAATATCGATGCACATGTGTAGGGGAGCATTTCCAAAAAATGAAACTATCAAAGTACAAATGTTTTGATTTATGTCACAAGTACTTTGATTGATTTTCAAATGGTTTTATGGCTACAATGGAAATACCAAATGACCAACCAAGTGATGACTATAAAAGAGATATAAGGCGGTTAAGGTTAGGTATTCGTTCCATGATCCAGCCAGAACTAGAGGGATAACCAGGGACACTCCAATAGATAGAGTAAAAGTCCTTAGGTATGATATAAAAAAGAGTAAAGTAAGAATGGGAAGAATGTTATCCAAGGCATGAGTTATCACAAGAACAAACCTAACATGGTGATAATGAGGACGCGTTGGTTTAACATTGAAGGGGTTGAAGAATAAAAAATAATTGTAAGGATAAAGGGTGAAAAGAAAGAAGCCTTCCATACATTTAGGCAAAAACCGGGACAATACATATGCTATCAGAATCACAAAGATGATTGCTGTTATTAAAGATAGTCATCATGGACCTAGTGATGCAATGCACAACCCTCCCTAGCCACTCATGATCTCTTAAAAGATTCTTGTTTCAATTCTCACGGAGATAAAACATGTTATCTATCGACTTTCTCACTCCGAGTTAGTAGGTATTGAAAAGGTGACAGTCAGCTCTAGCCTCCGATCACTAAAATCAAAACGCACTTTTTGAGTCTAGAGCCAAAAGAGATCAATAATAAATCTCTTTATGACACAATTTCATAATACACTTGTTGTTCACAAACAAAGAACACAAGTGGTATCTAAGAGTCCTACGCATTATCCTTATGATATTGCCAGAACATTCAGAGTGATACTCTTCAGTTTTACAGTGACAAATGGAAATCCTTCTAGTGTCAACATCAAACAACACTGCGGTAGGTAACTTGCGAGATTCTATATGAATCAAGCTTGTGTCAACTGGATATCGATCATTGGTCCAGTCTATGAATTGACGACTCAATCAGTCATAGAGTAACTAACTGATTCACTCTTATCATGTTGTCTACTTTGAGATGTTCTGGTAATGAGAACAAGCTAGTGCAGCTGGAAACCCTATCAAGGAGATTCTTTGAATCTACTTGATCACATGTACAATACTTGTACTATAAAACAAGAAACCGGGTTATCGCAACCAAACTAGGATGAATGACAAAGGCATATCCGTCCATATCTTTTATTACTAACCCCTATAAATGTAGGTTTAGATGACGGTGGCGCGACCTATTTCTAGCTGAGTCAGATTCATAACCGCATGCTCATACTCAAGACTTAAAGTTTCATAAAATCAAGAAAGCTCAAGATCAAATAAAGATAAAGACTTCCGCTACTTTGATAAATCAGCATCATCCTTAAAGACATAAAGTGTTTAAGTTAAATATTCTCAATGGAGATTGTTAGACGGCTTTTAAGAAAACATAAAGTATGAGCATGTTGGTCCAAAGACACAAGATCGCAAGAAGGCAAAGTATTACCAAGATGATCAAGTGATGATGCAAGATTTATGATCTCATGAAGTTCAAGATCAAGTGATAAAGGCTCAAGATCACAGTTTATCAAGTATAAAGGAACAAGCTCAAGTTTAAAGATCAATTAACACTACATATGATGCAAGATAAAGAACAAGATGCAAGACTACAAGCAAGACTAAAGAACATTCGTAGAATGCTAAGTTTAAGTTATTTGTAATCTGGAGTGACCTCCTTTAGGGGGAGATTGTTAGGAATCAAGAAAAGACTCGGTCACTTCTAGAATATTAGTTCTTAGCTTGTAGTATAAACGTGTATTAGTTAAGTAAGTAATCGGGCCGACCCATGGTAAACCTATGGATACCATACGACCCAACCGCCCCAAACTTTGTATAAATAACCTCTCCACACATAGAGAGGGTGTTGATTTTCTCATATATCATAAGACTCTTTTGTTTCTCTCTCTAGAAAACTAACCACCTCCTTTCTCTTTATAGATTCTATCTTGGTGTGTGACTTATATTAATTCTACATGTAATTTCATAAATCACATGTGATTTTTAAAGTAATGACAAGAATATTTTTTGTCTTTCAGTAGACGGTCATTTTCATATACTTTCGACGGTTTTTAATGTTGAAATTTTCGCTAAAAAATTACACGTGATTTGTAAAATCACTTGTGATTTGTTATTGTAAAATTCACGTGTAATTTCATAAATCGCATGTGATTTCACATATTTAAATGTGATTTCACTTACTTATATGTTATTTTTAAAGTAACAAATCACGTGTGATTTTATAAATCCATAAATCGCATGTGATTTCACAAATTCATGTGTGATTTTGAAAGTAATAAATCACATGTGATTTTTCTGTGAGAAAATTTAAAAAAAAGTTTGTCGAAATTATATAGAAGTGCCTATCTATGGAAATATAATTTAATTCTCGTCGCGATGGTATAATTAATTTGCGTAATGATTAACGGTTTGGGAGACATTTTAATTTTAAAAAATAGGATGAATGTGGGTTTTTTAATTAAATTAAAATAGGAATTAATCTAAACCATTAGATGAAAATAAGATGAATGGTTGAGATAAAGAGGATTGTTATTTAAATAGATAGTGTTCTACATGGATCTTTTGTCATAGTTAATTATAGGAGTTGGACAAAGGCACTAGGCTCGTTATTATAGGTTGTAGGAGTTGGACTAAGGCACTACACTGTTATCATTATAATTTCCATATCCACAAGCTTGGCGTGACACACTTAGGGGTAGG